>JAEHOE010000049.1:600000-760263 GCA_016858145.1 Edaphochlamys debaryana
GCAAGCGCTGGAACGGATGGATACCTTTCGTCCTCAGTGCCTCCAAGTCGCCAAGCTGGTGGGAGCCGTGGGCGACAAAACGCCAGCAGGGATGGCACGGACGTGCCTCGGTACTTCCTCCAAATCGGACATGACGTCAAGCGCAGCAGGGCGTACGAGGTCATCCAAGAGTAAGACGGCTTCCTGGTGGTGGGGATACAGGCCTACACCGGACGGGACGGCCTGGGCAGGGGAGGGGGGGAGGGCATGATCCCAGGGGGTGTTCCCGAGCACTGGCCGCCGTGCCCTCCTCTCACCCACGCAAGCACGCCCCCCGCAGGCTTCAGATGATGGTGTGCAGCCGTGAGTGCGGCATCCGCGGCAACGGGCCCCGCGCGCGAGTCATGGTGCTGCTCAAGGAGGTGCAGGGCGTGCTCATCGGCCTGGAGAACCAGGTGGGGGCCGGGGGGGCTGGGCCGGGGAGAGGCGGGTGTCACCTTGTTTTCAAGGCTGGGCCGGAGAGATTGAGTGCGTGGCTGTGAAAAAGCTGGCTTTTGGTAACGTGTGTGTGTGGCAGCGACCCCTTCCTGCTTTTGGCTGCTGACGATACTTACCATCGCCTCCCCCCTTCACCCTTCCGCTTATCCTCATCCCAGGTGGACTCCCAGACCTTCGACCTGGGGGTACTCAACGTGGAGCGCACGGAGCTGAGGAAGGTGGGTTGGGGTGGTAGTGGTGGTGGTGGTGGTGGGTAGGTCGATGTGAAGGGCTGCTTATGTTGGATAGGGGAGCGTAGGAAAGCCGGCCGGCAGGGTGTGTGTGCGAGGGTGCGTGTTATCAATGTCACTGTGGGGCGGGAGGGGAGGGGAAGGGCGTCAGAATGAGGACTTCTGAGCGGTGGCGCGTAGACCGGGGGCAAGGCAGAAGGACAGGCGCGGAAGTGGAAGGCTGCAGAGGGTGGAGGCGGGCAGGGGAGCTGCGAGGAAGCAACGTTCCCGGAGGAGGGGCATGTGTTGTGTAATGTTGGGATGGGAGGAAGGAGGCGAGGAAGGGGGGAAGCAGGGGCAAAAGGCTGGGCCAGGCCAGGTAGCCGACAGCAGTCAAGGTACTGAGTTTAGTCTTTCTGACGCATCCTGAACATCCCCGTTCTTTCCCTTTCTCAGGAGCTGCGTGATGAGAAGGCCAAGGACATCCAGCCCTTCCACACCATTGACTTTAGGTCCACGGAGGTGCGTGGGCGCATGCGTGGGCGCGTGGGGGCCTGGTCTGGACCCGTGCTGGGCCCCGTACTGGCCCCGTTCTGGGCCTTCTACGGACACAGAAGGGACCCACAAGGGGAGGACCCAGAGGAGCCCTGCAAGGGCATGGGAATCCGCTTGTGTTTCGGTTTCCTTGGCACAACTCCCGCCCTCACGTTAGATGCCCTGACCGCGTCGCGTGGCTCTCTCCCCAACGCACAGGTCCGCGACCTCCCGCACAAGCTGCGCCACCTGTTTGAGGACAACCAGGTACCCAGGCCGGAGGGAGCTATGGGGGCCAGGGCTGGGGCTGAAACCGAGGCCGGGCCCATGGCATACCGGCTGAGGCTATGTGGGCTGAGTCTGGGACTGAGGCAGCCGCCGGCGCCGCCCCCTGCCTACCGTACTGGTCCGCGCTCGCTGCAGCACACCCCTCTCGACCCTACCAAGAAGACCAACACGCCCCCCCCCGCTTCCCCCTTCCCCCCTCCTTGCCCCCCCCTCTCCCCCACGCAGCTCCTCCGCGAGCAGGTCCGCTCGCTGCAGTACGCGGTGCACTCGGCAGAGGCGCGGCT
This sequence comes from Edaphochlamys debaryana, assembly GCA_016858145.1. NCBI lineage: Eukaryota > Viridiplantae > Chlorophyta > Chlorophyceae > Chlamydomonadales > Edaphochlamys > Edaphochlamys debaryana. The sequence continues at coordinate 601,793 of JAEHOE010000049.1, forward strand.
GGAGGCGTCGGAGCGCAAGGCGGGGGCGCTGGAGGTGGAGTGCGCCTCGCTCACCCTGGCGCTGCGGGTGAGGGGGGGCAGAGGGTGGGTGGGGGGGAGCTGGCGGGCTTAAGCGGGAACGGCAAGCGACGGGCTAAGGGCGCGGGATCTACTTATGCTGCCTTCCCTATCAGTTTTGACGTCTCCAACCCCGCTTTTTCTACCCCCTAGGACGCGGGCGGCACCCGGGACATGGCCGCAGCCCTACGCCAGGCGCAGGACGTGGCCCGCAGCGCCGAGGCCCGCTGCTCCCAGCTGGAGGGGCAGGTGGTGTCCCTGCTGCAGCAGATGGAGTCGGAGCGGTTGGCGGCAACCGCCGCCGTACGATCCAGCGCCGCCCGCCAGCGTGACGTCACGCAGCGGCTGCACGTGGCGCTGGGCGCGGCGGCGGCGGGGCGGGTGGCGGGCGGAGTGATCTCAGCCTCGTCATCCTGGGCCACCTCGCCCGGCAGTCCGACGGGCGGCGGCGGCGGCGGCGGCGGTGGCGGCGGCGGCGGGATCGGCACCGTGCCCGAGCCCGCCGGGGCCGTGTACGGCAATCTGGCGCTGAATCTGGAGCCGAGCGGTCTGACTAACGGCAGCGTGGATTTCGGCGGCGCGGACGGCGGCGGCGGCGGCTCGAGCGCGGGCGGGCGGCTGCGTGGGTCGCCGTCGGGTCTGTCCCGCAACGGCCCCCGCGGCGGCGGCGGCGGCAGCGGCCGAATGGCGCCGCTGGGCAGCCCGCCGCGCAGCCCGGCGGGCAAGGTCATTAGTCATAGCCCCGGCTCCACCATTCCCAGCCTCTACCCCCTGTTCAACTCCAAGCCCCGGAGCCTGCACGTCAACTCCAACGATGCCTCGGCATGGGCGTCTCAATCCAGCCTGGCGGCGGCGTACGGCAACGGCGGCGGCGGCGGTGGATCGCCTCGCGCCGCCGCCGGCGACGCGCCGCCAGCGGGCAGCGGCGCCGCCGCGGCGGCGTTCCTGCCGCGCGCCGGCCCCGCGCCGCCGTCGACTTCGGGCTCAACCCTGGAGGCGTTAGCGTCCGGGCGGGGCGGCGGCGGCGGCGGGCCCGGCTCCGGGCCGGGGTCGCGCGTCTCTTCAGCTTCCGCGGGAGGCCCAGGCCCAGGCGAGCCCGTCAAGGCCCTCAACTCCGCCGCCGTAGTCACGGCCTCGCCTCGTACGCTGCTGCCGTCTGTCAGCACTGGCTCCGGATCCGGATCCCGATCACGCGGCCATTCCGCCGGGCCCGGCGGTGGCGGCGGCGGCGGCGGCATCATGTCTCTCGGCGTGGATCCAGCCGCCGCCGCCGCCGCTGCCGTCGCCGCCGCCGGCGGTAGCGGGAGCGAATACAGGCGCAGCGGCAGCAGCAGCCAGGGGACCGGCGGCAGCCTGCCTCCGGCGGGGGGAGCGCAGGGGCTTGGGGGGGGCATTGGGAGCCTGGGGGCGGTATCGGGGGTGCAGCGAGCGACGTCGAGTGTGGCGGCGAGCGAGGCTGAGGGCGCAGGCGCAGGCGCAGGCGCGGGCACGGGCGAGCGGGCGGGGTCCGAGCGGTCGGGTACAGGGGCGGGGTCCGAGGCGGCGGTTGCGGAGAAATCGCGTTTGGAGTCGGCACCGGCGGAGGAGGCGGGGGCGGAGGCGCAGGCGTCGGAGCCGACCGGAACGGCGCTCTGGCTGTAGGCTGGCGGGCGCTCCGCGGCCTGAAGCGGCTGGGCTTGAGCGGTTAGGGTGGTTAGGACGGCAGGTGGTTTGGGTGGTTGGGGCGTCGGCTGGATGGTGTGGATCTTACGGTACGTCTACTGTTGCTGTCCGAGAGGCGGGGGGGGGGGGGGGGCGGGCGGGTGCTCGGGTGCAAGGTGTGCTGTCGACCGGCCGCGGTTGAGGCGGGCGCCGGGGATGCAGGGAGGCAGGGCGCACCCCAACAAGCGGTTGATAACACCGGTGGTGACCGTTCGCAGCGCGCTGCGGTCACTTCCGACGAAAACGCTTACGTTTTGCAATTTGGTCTGGACTGGACTGTTTGGACTCAAGAGACGGCGAACGGCGGCATGTATGGGTATGGGCTGGTTGCATGGCGGGTTGACGCTGGGTGGGGCAAGGACGGCAGCATGAGCAGCTTACAGTCTGACACGGCGTGGGGCCAACTTCCTGCAACCTCTGCAGCTTCATCCACACCATACGTCCACGACACCTAGATCACGCCTGCTGAAGGTGCTTCTGGCCCCCCACCCCTACGCGCGCGCTCTGCTGGCCTGTTTTTCGCGTTGCCTCGTCTGCCAGTTCCCCTTCCCCCCACCCCTACCTCGAGCCGCCTGACACGAGCCAGGCTCCGCACTTGGCAGGCAGCACGCTGCACCCAGAGACAGAGCAGGCTGCTCGCCCAATCAGACTTCTGCCCCTTCCCGTCACCCCTCTTGCTGAGTTGCTAATGCAGTAACTGCAGATGCAAGTTCAGCTCTGCATCTCCTCCACTCATCTAGCCCGACCGCCTGGCCCGCCCACGACACGACCCCTCGCCCCTGACCCCTGCCTTCAAACGAATTTTGTATGCCGCTCCGTGCAGTGCTATCAGGCCTCGTGGCGGGTGCACCACACGGGGGCTATGCCCACCGCCCCCGGGCCCCTGCCTGCCCCTGCCTCCCAGTTGTCCTCGGCACCTCGGCCGCTGTCGCGTCCTCGTCGCGGCACCAGCGCTTATGTCGCTCTCGACAGGACCGCCCGTCACACGCCATCCGGACTCTCCGGATTCTCCCGGGCACCTGGCTCATGCAGTCCGGGCTCCGTAACCGGACAGTCCGAACCCAGCTCACGCCGCCGGCCGCCACCAGGGGTGGGGGGCGGCGTCGAACACTGTCAGGTCGCGCGGAGGGCGGTGAGGGATCGGATGCATCAGGAGGGGCGATTTGACAGTATGACAGTGCGTGTGGAGGGAGCCCTGCGCAACCCATGTTGGACCAGTGCTAGCTCCTGCCTTGACCTGCACCGCCTCCGGCCCTGCCTCACCCGCCTGCACCAGTGGTCGCCACTCCCGGTTGAAGGGGTGGGAGGGGTCAGCAAGGGGGTCGCCGCTGGGGGAGGGAGGGGGGGGGGGCAACGAGCTGGCATGACAAGAGGGGCTGTTATCGCGAAGGGGGGTCTGTTGGGTTAAGGCGTTGACCGGCTGCCCGGCCGAACGGGGCATGATCTTCACCCCTTGGCCCCTCAGCGGACCCGAACCGCGTCCCTGAACTGACTCCTCTCTCACTCGTGATCGTCCGCGGCGGCGGGTGGCTGAGGCGAGAGCTCCGCGTGGAGCTCTGGAGGGCAGGAGGCAACGGAAGAGGTGGCGTCGAGAGGGGTCTGAGAGTGCAAGCGCACTCGTCCTCACGGACGGGTGGAGGTCTGGGGCAAAGTGCAACGAGGATAGGCACCAGCCAGCCGCCGCCGGCCATGGCGTCGGGTAGAGGTTCTCTCCCACTCCTCCCCACCCCCGGCCCAACCTACTCGCACAACGTGCCCAGGCTACCGTACACAGCGCCTGCCCTCCCGATAAATCGGAACCACCCACCCACCAGCCAATTCTCCTACCCACCCAGCTTTTGCAGCAGGCGGCGGTGCTCCTCCTCGGGGACGCCCACGCCGTAGCGCAGGGAGAAGCCTGCCAAGAGGGGTGTGGGGTTGGATGGGGGGAGCAGTGCCAGGGCGCCTCGCCCTGTTGCAGGGCGCTGCTGCAGCGTTGACCGTGTGCTGTGGCAACTAGCGTGGGTAGCGAGTCCGGCACGCACCGTGTGTGTCGTACTCCAGGTCGCCGCCGTGCGTACGGCAGTGGTCGACTAGCTCCTTCCAGTGCACGCGGTGGGCCTGTGGGTCGGGGCCGAGGGAGGCAAGAACCACGAAGGTACATGAAGCATCGACGCAACACCAAGGAGCCCCCAGGAAGCCCGGGGCAGGCAAGACAGGCAGGTGCCCGCCCCCACCGGTACCATGCACCCCACGTCCCTGCCGCCCTGTCATACATGCGCCCCGAGCCCGAACCCAGCAGCTCTGCAATGGTTCTGCGACGTGGTGTGCGACATCTGTACGACATCCGTGCGTGCTGCCAGGGTCAGGGTAGATGACATCAACAGCGCAAAGCGCCTTGTTGTGGGCGTAAGGCGTGGGTCGCAAACTACGCGTCTATGCAGACCTGTGGGCACCCTACAGGGTCTGGGTCTCGCAGGCCTCGCACGGGTCCCTCCGCACCTGGGCGTAGGGCTCGGGCCGCGGCGGCTCGGGGCGCAGGGAGCCGTCCGCGTGGCGGTAGGCGCGCGGCCCGCGGTCCCGCAACCTTGCAGCAGCGAGCGGGCAGCGGTGGGGAGTGGGCATACGTGCAGTGGGAATACGGGCACACTTCGGCCCTTTTTTGCCTTTGGCCCGGCCCAAACGGGATTCCACGCCCCATGCCTGTGTCCGTGTCACACATGGCACTATGGCGTGGCGAAGCGTGCAGCCTGCGTGCAGCACACTAGCAGCCAGGCTAACTAGCAGCACCACACAGGCTCCAGCGCGCGGGCAGCGGCGGGAGCGCAGCCACGCGGGAGTTGGCGCAACATGGCGTGAGGTACCGGGACTGATAGAGCGGGCACACGTGCTGTACGACACGCTACCGTACCTGCGTTCGTACATCCGTACGTGGCGGTCGTGGGCTGCCTGCAGCGCTGCCGCGACGGGGCCGCGGGGGGGTGCGGCGGCGGCGGGGGGGAGCGGGGCCGCTGGCGCCGTGGGGGCACGGGACGCCGCACGGCCGGCCTCGTCAGTCGGCGGCGGCCCCTCCAGGCCCTGTGAGGACGATTCCTCCTGTTACTCCAGCAGCGTTCGGTCTCGCTGGTCAGTGTCTCGAAGGGCCCGATGCTAGCACAGTGCGGCCCGCGGCCCCGTGGGAAGGTCCCAGAAGCACCGCAACACCACGCCGACCCGAGCGCGCCGCACCTGCACCGCGGATGCTGCCGCAGCCTCCTGCCCCTGCCTCTCGGGTTGCTGCTGCTGCTGCTCCTCCTGCTGCTGCGGCTGAGTAGGAGGCGCCCGCGGCTGCCGCTGGGCACGCACATAGTCGGCGAGGCGGGGCATGGCACCGACTGCGCAGACCAAGGCCCTGTTGCTCAACCGGAACCTAGGAAGATGATCTATGTATCTGAGAGATTCGTGCCAAGTGTGCTATTGAAGCTGAGCTGCAGGCGGCGCGCGGGAGACTCCGATCCGTGGCCGATGCACTCAATGGCGGGGCTCCGGGGGCAGAGATGCTCCGTGGGTCCTTACAGCGGCAACAGCCATAAAGCCTTTGTCCTCTCTTTTCAGACAAGCCTTCAAGCCACGCGGGTACCCACTAGATTGCCGTGGCCCACAGCACATGCCGGGCCCTTTCGAGCGGGCAAACATGCCCCTCCGCCAAACGCGCGCCGCCTTCCGCAACACCCTCCCTGCCCCGCTTCCAATGCGATCCGCTGGGCTCCCCCTCTTCAGCGGCAGCATTGATTGACGGCTTCAACCTGAAGGGAAGAGCAAGAGGGGCAACAAGGATGGGTCATCAAGAGCAGCCAGCGATGCAGCGTATGTGCAGCATGCAGTACGGTACGGCACGGATGCCTCAGAGATCTTGGTGATATTCTGTCGTCATAGACACACTCAAGAGTAGCAAATATTTTTTATCCATCACCGGCGAGACCGTGCTAGCGCAGGGCGTGTGATGCAGTCGTGCGGGGTGGGACCGTGCACGAGGCGTAGCTTCAGAGAGAAGATTAGATAATAATCAGCGGAGGAGCGTGGTGAAACACCCCGCCCCGCCCTCAGCTGACACGCATGAATGAGATAATCTGTCTCATCATAAGCGACCGCCCCTCCACCCCCAAACCCCGATGCCAGGGGGCTTGCGCATGACGTGCCTTTACTCAGGTGGTGCTCAGATAAATCGTCCAGCGTTCACATCAATGAATGTCAGTAGCAGAACTGGCATTACTGGTTTTAATCATCACTGCACCCGAGGCTGCGGCATGTGAGGCTACGGTGTGCAGTGCAGGGCGGTGCCGAGGGCGTGCCGAGCCCCACGGGGACTGAGGCGGCGTGAAACCCGGGACGCATTCTCACCTGATACTAGACGCCTTGCTCATTTGGTCCTTCGGGTGTGTAGCTTGGGAGGAAGCACCTGGAGCGACAAGGAGAGGGGCGGGGGGATGCACATCGAGGTGAGCGGCACGACCGGAGGTCACACAGGCAAACCCGCGAGCGGGCGAGCGGGGAGCGTGTGCAGCTAGGCCTCAGCATATTCTGAGAAGAAAGTCTTCGTCACGAGGTCGGAATTAGCATGGTTTGTAACATCACCGGCCCGCTGACACGCCCTCACAGCAGATACAACAGTGCACGAGCAAGACGCTCGCGTCAAACGTCGTAGGCCGCCCAAAGGAAGTCTCGGTTCCAAGGGAATGCTTCGGCCGCCGCCACCTACCGGGTCAGTAGAGCGCAGCCTCTGATGACGTGTCGTAGCTCCTCAACTGCTCAGCGTTATACGCATCTCCACGCCAGCGCCAGTCTCGCTCCCGAGACGCGAGACACATCGAATTGCCCGCCCCAGCTTGAGCGGCCGCCCTCCTCCTCCGAGAGGCAGTCACAGCAGCGTGGCATCGACATGGTGGCTACGCAGCTCGTATGACGTGCGTCGGCGGTGCCCGCAAGCCGCCGCAATAGAGGCCCATGCGGCGCCGGCACCGAGGTCTCGAGAAGAGCCAGTCTGTTGAGAGAGTTCAGTCGTATGGGGCAGAGCCCCGTCGTTGGAAGACTCACATGTTCCAGCGTGTCTCCAAGAAAAGATACTTGACACGGTAGCCTTCCGCGGCTTAAGACATGGCGCCCAAGTGGTACGGCGTACGGCACTCCACATCCCCATCCCGCTCTTGACTCGCAACTTGTCGGGGTCGAAGTGCTTACATCGCAACCGCGGGGTGTGCTGAAGCGCCACACAAGCCGTTGCCCGGAGCCTATCGCAGCCGCCCGCCCACACACTCCGTCGCCGTCTTCGTGCCTCCTCTGCACAGCCTGGCACAGCCTTCATCACCGCGTCAACGCCTGCCACGGCCACGGCCGCAGTCCCTGCCTTGCACCACGCGAACCCAAACGGTGCGGCACCTAACGGTACAAGTTCTGGCCAAGGCCTGAGCGCCTAGGTCCGTGGCGCGCAGGGGCCCTCTCACTCACATGCCCTTGAAGACACCAGCCCACAGCCCCACGCCATAACCGAATGTCAGTCATCTTTTTGCGTTGATCGTCGAGCGATGACCCAACACCGCTCGGCATTCAGGCACTCCGTAAATCGCCCCTTCCCGGCCTACCTAGAGTACCTGCAGCCTGCAAACCCATGCCGGCAGTGTGCGGCTCCTGACTTCTCACGTGCCCACCCACCGCCACCAGCCACCATGGTCGTGACAATGAAGCTCTCCACCAAGAAGTTTGCGTCGTAATCGCCACCAGTCAGCGCGACCACAACCCTCTCACGCCGCACGGGATAGCACGCCCCTGCCGTGTTCCAGTTACCACCTGGACGTCACGATCCCGCCCTGAGCTCCTGTAAAGTCAGACCCTCCTTCCTGTGACTGAGGCGCCATATCGTACAGCACAGCACACGTGTCGCCACGTCACTTCCTGCTGGTGTCGTACTGGAACAGCGGCCGCAGCTTTCGCGTGGTCACGCCGTTGTTCCGCGTCTGCGCGCCGGTGACCGGGAGGCCGAGCTGGTGCCGCACCCCTCGCCGGGAGTTGATGGCGACCTAGTTGGGGGGCAGGGGGGGAGGGGGCCAGGTGGGGTCAGGAGGAGCGTGGTCGGGCCAGGCAAGTAGAAGGGCACAGAGGACTCAAACCCCTTCCCGATTGGTGATTGGTGTGGTCGTTCAGGTTTCGGTATGGTTCAATGGAGTGGTTGTGGAGCGTGTGCGTTGTGCGGCCGGCCCTTGGCCCCACGGCCCCACCCGCAGTCAGCACATCAACCCATGGTGCCTCCGCGCCCTGCCTCGGTCGCTACCCTCTTCCCTCTCAACCTTCCGCCCCTTCCTCCTATCCGTGACAACCCCCTCTCCCTTGCCCCCCCCCCTCTCCCGCTCACCTCCTGCAGCACGTTGTCCCGGACCTAGCCCCTCCCCCCACTTGCCCACACGTCCCTCTCCCTTACCCCCTTTCCCCTTCCCTCCCTCCCCCTCTCCCTTGCCCCCACTCCGCCCGTCTCACCTCCTGCAGCACGTTGTCCCGGACCTGCCGCTTCAGCGCATCGCCGGTGGTGAAGTGGGTCTCCAGGTAGGCGGCCACCCGGGCCAGGTAGGCCTCCTTGACGTCCTTAACCTGGGGGGGCGGAGGTTGAGTAGGTTGGGGGAGGGAGGGAGGGGTTCAGACAAGCCGTGCCCGGCCAGGGAGGCAGAGGGGGACCCGAGTGCAGCCCGGGACCGGGAGGCCTCCTTGACGTCCTTGACCCGGGGGGGGGGGCGGGGGGCGGGGGGCAAGCAGGGGGAGCGGGACAAGAGTATAGCAGGGGGGGAGTGGAAGCAAGGCGCGTCTAGGACGGTGAGAGTGGCAGGTAGGGGGAAAGGAGAGGTGCGGCTCGGTAGTCGGGGACCGCATGGCGGGCTTCCGACCAAACGCCACGCACAGGCTCTGCCTTGGGGCTTTGCGCGTCCGCTACGTGCCCCAACCCAACCCGCACCCAACTGCAGCAGCTTCTTCAGGCCCTGCCGAGGAGAGGCCCAAAACACACCGCGACAAAGCGCAGGACCCCGCGAGGCCGCGAGCCTCGTTATGCAGACCCGCGCCACGCAAAGCCTCTCCCTTGGGCTGCGTGGGCTGCCTGCCCCCGACCCCACACCCGGTTGCTGCGACTGCGCCACGGCTGACGGAGCTGCGCCGGTAGTGTGGGGCGACCGGAAGCCCGCGAGGCCGCGTGCATCGGTGCGAGCCGGCTCGCGCATAGGATCCTGCTCAGGGTTCCGCCCGGGGTCCGATGCGGCAGTGCGTCCTGCGCCCCTGCCGCCCGCGAACGACCTCGTCGTCACCCTCCTAGTCTGCCCCCTTGGTCAACCCCCCCGCTGCAGACAAGCTCGACAGCCCACATTGTGTCAACCGGCTCGAGGTATGAGCCAGAGGTCCGTCCATCTCCCAGGCCCCGCGTCCCCCTATCAAGTACCGGTACAGCCCGGCCCCAGTCCACCCGAGCCGCACGGTAACCAGTCCACCCGAGCCGCACGCTGCATTTGCCGGCTTCGGCTGACTCCGTACAAGGTACCCCCCGGGCCCAGTCTTCCCAGCGCGCCTTACAGCAGGGTGACGTGCCTTGCGCACATGTTCTCCGGACAGGTCGGCCGCCGGCAGGCAGGGGCCACGGCTGCCGTAGGCCGCTGTCCCCCGCCCCCGCCGGCCGGTTTGCTCACTGCGCCCACTGCAAACCCCCACCCCCACCCCCGCCTGCTGCTTCCCCACCTTGAGCTCCTTGCTGATGCCACAGGCCTGCGCGGCGGGGCCACAAGGGGGCGTGAGCAATCACCCGATGCGCCTGGGCCCGCAGGGCACGGCGGTCTGGCCCCGTTACAGGTTGCAGCCCCGCACCTCTGCTACGGTGACGCTGTTGGCCTTGCCTATCCCGAAGATACGCGCAAGAGCGATGTGGAAATTTGCGTGTGGGTAGAGGGACACGCGCTGTAATTGCACCGACATGGTGCTGCACAGTTCTCGGTGTGGATGTGCGAGCGCACTGGGGAAGCGCGGTCTGGCGCGTGCGGTCCCGACCCCGCATGCCGGGCTGCACGGCGTAAATCCCGCGAGCAGCACCTTGGCGCGGCACTTGTAGCCTGCACTCCTGCTACATAGCTTTGCCACAGCGCACACTCTTGCTCTGTTTAGCTTGTGTTTCGGAGATGGGCATCATCAGCTTTGCCGTGTCGCAGGCAGCCATCAGCAGTCTGGTGCTAGGCGCGTTGAAGAACCGTGGGGCCATCACGGTCAAGCCCGAGAGCATCCGGAACGAATACATCCGCTCGGTGTTCGTTGCCATGGTGAGGGCCCCTCGGGGTGGGATCCCCCCCCCCGGCCCTTCCCGCTGCGGGGAGTCTGCAGTCCTCCGCTCCCTCGGGGTCGTGCCTACATCTGCTGGCCGCGAAGGGGTGTGGCGACGGGGCATAGAACTGCACCTGACTGCCTGCCCTCCCTGCGCAGGTGGGCTTTGGGGAGACATGCTACATCAAGTCCGTGGAGCTGGCCGATAGCCTCAAGCAGGCGCCCAAGAAGATCTGAGCTAAGCATGTTGTGCTACTAGAGCGCTGAGCTTGGAAAAGACTGAGCGGCAGGAGGGAGCTGGATATGCAAGGCGGGCCCGGACGCTGCCGGAAGACCGAGGCCGGGGGCGGGGTACCTGCCGTGGCGGCAGGAGGGGACACACGGCAAGTGGAAAGGCTGCTGAAGAGCCGAGGGTTACCTCCTGGGACGTTTACCTGTAGTGACGGCTTGTGTTGGACATATTTATATCTGCATTACCTGTGACTGGCCCCGCACTGGCCCTAGCATCAGGCGGCGGCCCCTGGCAAGGGAACAGCCGGTTGTGGCACATGCGCCGTCACTGGCCCTGGCATCGGGGAGCGGTCCCTTGCAAGGGAGCTTCGTGCAGTGAGCACTCTGGTGCTTCGGTGGCGCTGGGCCCGTCTGGAGCGTGGGCCCGGGGAGCGTGGCCCCGAGGGGCGTGCAGCGGGCAGGCCAGGGCCTGGCGAAGGCGGCAACAGGCGCTGAAGGACCGCACCTCTCCGCCAGAGCTTACCGGTACTCCCCTTCCATTCGGCTCGGTATGCGGCGGCTGGTGACGTGGGGGGCCGCCGCCGCGGGTTGGGATCACTGCGTGGCTAACTTGGTGACTGGCGCAGGTGCAGGCAGGGCTCGACGGGTCGTGGCAAGGACTGTGATGTACGATGGCTCGCAGCGTGTTACACGAGCGCTGAGAGGGACGTGCTTGGTTGATGACTTGATGTAGGACTCATGTTGTCTGCAGTACAGATGGCCGGAGTGCTGCTTGTAACCTGGGGTACAGGAGTGTGCGTGTGCCCAGGCGCGGGCTGGATGTGTTTCTAACCCTGACTGGGGAGTGGGGACGTCTGGGGTCTGGGGGTTCCCTTCTGCTGCTATGAGTAGGCGTCAACGAGGGGTGTGCGCCGGGGAACACTTTCCAACGGGACGCCGTGGGCAGGGCTAGCCGGCCGCATGGGCATACGCCCTGACTATTGGAGCGGCTGAGACTCAAGACTGCGTGCGCCGGGGAACACTTTCCAACAGGGGACTTCAACACTTCAACACTTCAACACCTCAACACTTCAACACTTTCCAACAGGGGACTCTCCCCTGCTTTCCAACGGGACGCCGTGGGACGGGCGGCCCCCATGGCCAGAAGGTTTCAAGCCTCTGGACAGGTCTTTCTGGCTCCATGGCCAGAAGGTTTCGGGGCTCCCAGAGGAGATTTCTGGCTGTCAGCCAGAGGTCCTGACGGAAGATACCAGTACTGGTCCGTACACATGCCCCCGCCCCAGCCCCCGTCCCCACGCCACTCGGCGCGGATGCCACGGGTTCACATTAAACGTTCATCGGCCATCTATCTGGGGTCTGGGGGTTCCCTTCTGCAGCTATGAGTACTATGGCGTCAACGGTTTAGTCCATACACGCGCCAGACATTTCCTTTCACCTCCCCCGCCAGGCCCCGTCCCCCCCTCTCCGCATGCTTTGCCGCTCCTCCACCCCGCGGCGCCCTGCCTGCGCGCCCCGCTGATTGCTACGCCGCCGCCTTCTCCCCCAGCGTGACGTGGAGGTGGATGTAGAGGGCCTCGGTCGCCTCCCACAGCGCCGCCAGGCCCCGGGCCACCGCCGCCGGCAGCGGGGAGGCGGACAGGCAGGCGGCGGGGGCCGCCAAGCCCAGGCTCTCGCCTGCGGCAGGTAGAGCCACACGGGACAGGGCGGCCTTGAGGACGGCCCCTTTTATTGGCCTTTCATTTGCGGAGCGACGGGCGGCGCAGGGGCACCGCGCAGGGGGGCCGCGGCGCGGGCCGTTGGGACGGAAATGGAAAGCCATGTAGTGAGAGAGCGAGAAAGTGTAATAACCATCGAAGTGCCAGAACGAGCCCTTGGCTTGCCGCCCAGGCTACTGCACACCTCTTTGAGTACTCATGGCTCTTGCGAGGAAGCCTGAATCGAAGAGGGGCGGCGGTAGGACCGAAGTCGGTGCTGGGCTTCGTGCCAAACCCATCGCGAGGGCACAGGGGTCGGTCAGGGTCACGCACACTGCGCGGGCTTTTGATAATGATACACATGAGTACGAAGAACATCTTGGGGTTTCCAGGCTGTCCAGGGCTCAGCGCGGCGATGTTGGCGGTAATCGCAAGCCACGCATTCGAGCCCGATGCCGAGGAGGACGAGGATGAGGGTGCGGGCGAGGTGGTGGCGGTCATTGCGGGCTGCAGCAGCTCACCGAAGGGCGGTGGGGAGCGCCTGGGTACGGCCCGAGGCGAGGAGGCGGCGGGGTGGGCCACCACGGCGGGGGCGGACAGCTGTGGCAGTGACGACGGGGAGGGCAGCAGCGGCATCGGCAGCCGGCAGGGCAGCAGCGAGGGGGAGGTGCCCAGCCCTGGCGCTGCTGGGAACACCAGCGGCAGCCTCTCGTCCAGGCTGTGCTGTGGGGGCAAGGGGTTTTCATAGACGACGGGGCGTAGTGCCGCAGAGTCGTGCGTATCGTGGCGTCGCATTTCGTTGGCCGACGGACGCAAAATGCCTGTGAAGCGTAGCCGCCTATGAACGTGGAACCCTCACGGGCGAGGGGGAGGGCGAGGGCGAGCGGGACGGGACGAGGAGCGGCACGGGCAGGAGTGGCGGCAGCACTGACGCGGCGCAGAGCCTTTGAGGCGCAACAAAACCGCCGCGCGCAGGGGAGGCGGGCACGTGTGGAGGCGGCACATGGGAGATGAAGAAGCCGCGGGGTGGGAGGCGGAAAGACAGGGTTCGTCAGGACTGCTAGCCACTCCTGCCCGGTACCTGTGGAGGAAGGGTCATTTGGGACCATAGAAGCCCCGCGGTGCCCGAGTGGGACCTGCCGGGCTGGTTGGCCAGGGGGGTGCATTGACTTGGCCGTTGCCGTACGGCCAACGCGTTGCTATGTACCCCTGGCTATGTATGGAGCGGTCCGTAGGTGTATATGTGTGCTGAGGACCTGAGGAACTTGAAAGATTGGCACTGGCGCTTGGCGCTCGGGCGCAAGGCAGCCCACTGACGTTACAGCCACAGAGGGCCGGGTACTTGGGTGCCCCATGCAGTGGGGCCTTGGTCGGCGCCTCAGTGCACTCATTTGTGGTTCTCCCTTATGCACCCCCCGCTTGTCCTGAAGGAGGATACCAGCACAGCAGCACTGCCCTGGCCCCCCGCGCCGCACGTTCCCCGCGCTTTGCACCGTGCCTGCACACATATCCCGCTTTCTTTCAAGCGTTGTTCGCCACTTTGAGCGCGCAGACGTTCCGCCACGTTTTCGCGTAACCTCGTTCCCCATTCCCCACTTTGCACCTGCTAACGGCACCTAGACAAATGAAAGGCCACCACGTCCGTTCGGTCTAGTAGCCCTCGTTCAGCCCAGGAGGGTCAGCCCTCCTGGTTCAGCTTCGGGCAAAGGGCTGCACTACTGTCAATGACTTGGTGTCAGCAATGTGACATGCGAAGGAGGCTGCCGGGTATGACCTTGCGGCGTCACTGGCGTGCCGTTCTGTTTTGACCAGGACAAGTACCCCCCGCGCCCCCGGTCCTCAGCACCAGGGGGCCCCTGGCAGGGGCCGCCCTCTCGGCCGTCCTACAGGATGCGATGGTTACAGCAGGAACCGCCTCCAGAAGGGGAGGGGTTGAGCGTGAGCGCCACCTACTGGTGTGCCACCTCCACACCGACTCCAACGTCCTTCACTCCCCGTCGTACAGGCCGTCAAACACTACCCTGCACACCGGGAAACTCGAGTTTGCCCCCGTGTTGCCCAGACCGGGCTAGTTGCGCGTTGCATTCGCCCCCGTGTTGCCCACCCCTCCTCAGCAGAACGCAATCAACTTCACAGGCGGACGCCTGAGCTGCGCCGTGTCCCGTGTGCTTGGGCCTCCGGGTCGACCCTTGTCCTCTCGCACACAGAAGTGATGGGACGGGGTTCATTGCAGCGGGATCTCCGGCTCTCAAGCCACATTACCGAAGCCCCGTGCGCCCACCTGTACAGTGTATCATAGCTCTCTTGAGGGAAGGAGTTGGAGCGTCAAGGCGAGGAGCGCCAATGTCTCTCTTGTGGACCCCCGAATGCCCCGTTCCACGCGACACTTGCGCACCCGCCAACGTATTTTGGAGCGAGTGACGGGTGCCCTGGCCTGCCCGCCGGGACACAGGTTGGACATGCATGGCGCACGCAACCGCCAACGAACTTGGCACTCTGCCGACAGCTGGTCACTCGTAAGGCAGCTCGCAAGTCTAGCGCCCCCAGGCAGCTCGCACGTGCCCATAGTATTCCCACTCCGCTGCTCGCGACGAGGCACTGACTGGTTGAATGAGTGCGCAGCAGCTCCTGTGTTGTGGCAGCTGTCCCGAGACGTACCCGGCCACATCTACTGCATATAACTATTTGATACACTGTTCCAGAAAGTGCCACAAGAAAGCGAGCTGCTTATCATCTGCGCACAACTTGACGACTCTCGCTTTCGCGCCTCGCCCGGGCAACGCGTGTTAACGCTCGATATCAGCGCTGTTATGTATAAAGGTAGCAATGAGGGCCTTGGTGAGCCTTGGGGCGGAATTTGCTGCAGCGCGCCGGTCCTCGCACGAGGACCTCGGTTCCTCGCTACAAGGAGCGGCCACGCCCGCATGAGCACTGCTATCTCGGCGACATTTGACACGGGATGAAGCCCGGGAGGAGGCGCGCGGGAGGCGGCACGCGGCAGTGCCGGGTTCCGCGAGTGTGACCCCGCCCGACCCTGCCCGACGGTCTATCGCGGCCCCTCGCAGGCTAAGCTCCATTCCCCTCCCTACAACATGCACCACCCTCTGCGAACCACTGCGGTACTGCTGACGGCCCTGTGAGTCTCAGGGGCCCCGGCCGCAGCCGCCAAGTCGTCCCCATGTCCCAACCCTTCCCACCCGGCACGTGCCTCACAGCTTCCAGGCCGCCCCCACCCTGACTCCTATCGCACCCGCCCTCCCCTCCCCTCTCACCCTACCCCTCTCACCCCCTCACCC
Source organism: Edaphochlamys debaryana (assembly GCA_016858145.1). NCBI lineage: Eukaryota > Viridiplantae > Chlorophyta > Chlorophyceae > Chlamydomonadales > Edaphochlamys > Edaphochlamys debaryana. Next base: position 617,070 of record JAEHOE010000049.1, read on the forward strand.
TTCAAACCCCCACCACAGTGCCGCCTGCCCCATCGCTGCGGCCATACGGGTCCAGAGCGGCGCGCACCGCTCCTTCCCGTACTGCAGCTGCGCGGGCTCCAGCACCGGCCCGCTGCAGGTACGGCTTATGGTACCACGGACAGGCGGAGGGGGGCAAAGGGCTCAGACCCGCGAAAGAGTAGTCATGAGGGAGAGGCAGACGGCCGCGGGCGGGGCCAAGGCCTTAGCCTCATGGAAGGGAGTCCGCGAGGGCGGGAGCACGGCCGTAGCTCGTGTGAGGCACGCCCGCCGAGGGAGGAGGAAGGGAGGGAGCTGGTGGTGGCCAGGCCCCACTCGTCCAATTTGGCAGTGTTTCCGTGCCCGCCTGCTGGGGGGGCTCGTCCGTGTCGTACACCGTGCCGGACAAAGTGGAGGGCCGAAGCGGAGTGCCAGTGCCGGGGCCCCCGCAAGGCTGGGCTCTCCCATGCCAGTGTACGGTACCTCTTGCTGTCTAGTGCTCCTGGCCCCGAGGCTCCATCGCTCGAATCTCGTTACCGCCGCTGCGCCCCGCCGCTTACCGCCAGACGCTGCCCCGCTGGTGGCTGGACGAGGCGGGGCGGCTGTGCTTCACCGTGTTTGCCGGATACAACACGGTCGAGACCCCGGTTCCGTGCACGGGAGCCTGCTGCAGGCAGCCCATGCTGACCAAGATCGAGGTGCGTACGGCAGTACGGCGAGGCGGCAGGCGCGCAGCACGGGACTAGTTGGTTGGGCGGGGTGACATCAACGATCTCCTTCACCGCTTTGCTCCGCCTTGTCTCGACATCCCTTGGCGCCCATGCGTGCAGATCAGCGTCAATGCAGGCTGCAGCGCGCACAACACCCAGGCAGGTACCCGCATCGGGTAGCAGACGACAGGCTCTGGTGTGCAGGGCCCAAGGGCTGGGCCTACAAACACATCCACAGCGTCCCCCTGCTCCTCACCCCGCGCACGCACCATGCTCCTACGCCGCAGGCGCTCCTCAACCCCCTCTCTCGCCACCCCCTCGCCCTCCTACCCCCTTTCTCCCCCATCCTGCCACCCCCTCCTAAACCCCAACCCCGCGCGAAGGTCACTGCCACCGCGGACAGCGCCCCGCTTCTCCACCCCGGCCCCGCCTTCGACCTGCCCCCCTCGGGCCCCACCAACGCCACCATCCTCCGCCTCACGGGCCTTCGCCTCACGCCCGGAGTGGGCGGAACGGACTTCTGCCTGAGCTTGGGCGCAGTCAAGGCAAGCATCAGCTTACATGACTCCTCGGCGGCATACATAAGGCATTATCATCATAAGTAGTCAGCAATTTTACCTGGCCCTTTTGGTCCCCCCTGGGATGCCCTGAGTTTCGGGTCCAACCCAGCCGAGCACTTCTTCTCATCCTGCCCACGCCGCCAGTCACCTGTCGCCTTACCCCTGCAACCCCCACCCCCCCCATCCGCCCCTCGCGTCCCACAGGGGCGGCCGGGCGCCTGTGACTCCCCCGCCAGCCTCTGCGCGCCGGTCCCCGGCGCCCCCCCAGGCAGCTGCGCCCTGGCGGTGTGGGGCTCCGAGGGGGGCTGCTGCAGCCTGCTGCCGGCCCTGCAGCCGGGTGAGGGCTCCCTGGGCCTGTATGGGCCTGCAGGGGGGCCCTGAAGGGGCCCCTCGTTAGGTCTGGACTTAGAGGACCTGGGCCTCCTTGGGCCTCCCCGCTTGTATGCCCTGGGCTTTCTCTGGGCCTTGGCTCCCCGGGGTGCCCTGGGCCTGTGGCCCCTTTGAGCCCCACCTGCCCGTACTGACCGCCCCGCCCATATACACACAAGCTGCACTCACTCGGGCCCCCCCCCCCCCTCCCCCCTTTCCCCACACAAGGCGACGGCTCCAAGCCGGTGCCCGACAAGAACCCCAAATTTCCGCCCGGCTCCCGGCCTCCCTACGTGGTGGGGGAGAGCAGCGGTTCGCCGCCCTGGTTCGCCAACTACTTCCCCGACATTGAGGCGCAGTGGATGTGAGCTCGAGTTGGAGGGGAGCAATAAAGGGGGTGATTATTATTGAAGTAAGCTGACATGGGGGAGCGAGGAATGACGCAAAGTTCGACAAGGGGCTGGAGCCTTGGGTTTTGCCAGCATCCCAGCAAGGTTCATGAGGGCTTGCGGGCTACCTTCCCCGACATTGAGCGCAGTGGGCGTGAGGAGGAGGTCTCGCCCTCCCGCCGCTTTATCCTCCGCCCCTTCGCCCCCCCCCCCTCCTCCCCGCGCAGTTGGAGCTCGCCCGACGCGGCAGTCACTGGTGCGTGGCTGCGGGGTGGTGTGGCCCGAGTCAAATGAAAGCGTCGGGATAGCGAAACGTCTGACAATGCTTGTTTCTTGCTGCCCAGGGTGCGGGGTGGCTGTGGGAGATAGGAGGAAACGTCTCGTCTAGGCCAGCTGACAAGGGTGGCCAGAAGGCTCCTCTTTCCCAACCTCACCCCTGTCACCCACCGTCGCCACCCAACCCCGCCTCCCCAGCCCCCACCAACCGCATCACCTACTTCTACTCCTACATTGCCGTGGTGCAGCGGCCCCTGCGCACCATTCTGCACCTTGTGGCGGACGACGCCTGCGACGTGTACTGGAACGGGCGATGGAATGCGAGCGTGGTGCGGGGCGGGTGAGGACACTGGGGAGGGGTGCAGGCAAGGGACAGCGGGGGGTGGCTCGGAGGGTTTGGAACGCGAGCGTGGTCAGGGGCGGGTGAGGACACACACACACACACACACATACAGTTTTGTGTGAGGAGAGGGGTGGAACGGGCGATGGAAGGGAGCGTGAGCGTGGTCAAGGTCGGGTAGGTCGGGTGCGTGGGGCTTCGACGAGGGTTGGGGGGGGGGGGGGATGAGGCAAGGGGCAGCGGGGGGGGGGGGTTGGGTGGGAGCGTGGTCAAGGACGGGTGAGGCTTGGGAGCTCTGAGCTCTAGGACTTCGTAGGGTGCGTGCTTGGGGGTCGGGGGAAATGGAAAGCGAGCGTGGTCAGAGGACGTGGGTGGGTGGGTGGTTGGATGGATGGTGGCTGGCTGTGGAGGGGGAAGGACGGGAAGAGGGGGCCGGAGTGCGAGCGCAGGGCTCAGCCGTGCTCACTCGGAACGCCCCCTCCCGCGCGCACCACCCTGCCCCACCCCCAGCATGGGCCAGCCCGACCTAGGGTCTACCTACAACTACATTACTAAGCTGCCCCTGGAGATGCAGGTGAGTACGGATTGAGTCTGGGATCTAGATCGGGGTCCGGGTGTGGGCCAGGGAGGCCGGAGGGCAACCGGGGGCAGGCCGGACCTGCTTAAGCTCAGGGAAACCCACAAATGCCGCCCACCCGCCTACCTACCCCCACTCCCAGCACGCGCTCCCTCCCCTGCCCCCCTCCGTTCCCCCCCTTCAAGGTCGGCCTCAACCTGCTGGTGCTCCGCTGCGTGAACGCGTGGACTCGGGACGGCACGCAGGAGGCTGAGTCGGGCGTGATCGCGACCGTCACTCCCGTCAGCGACGGTCAAGGCAGGTTTCACCAGGGTCGCCAGGGTCCGGCCCGACGTGTTGTTCTCGCTCTGCTCTGACTCCCAGTTCTCGCCCCCCTTCTGCACCAAGCCGCCGTTCCCCCTTGACCTTGGCCTGAACTTTTGCCGGGCCGTGTCTGCGCTCCCCCACCCTTTCCCCCCTTCCCCTCCCCTCTCCCTCTTCCCCAGGCGAGCTGCCCCCCTGGGTACACACCGACCGCTATTGGTACTTCACCACCACCACGGCCCTGTTGGATGACTTCCCGGGCCCCGACACACGTGAGCGGGCAGTTGTATGGGAAACGTAGCGGAAAGGAAGGGTGGTGAGTTGAGGGAGGTGTGGAAGGCCCCATCGTGGCCGGTGGGGGCGACGGCTGGGGGGGGCCGGGGGCAGGCTTGGTTCTCTCGGGGGAGGGTAGGGGGCAGCATTTCGGCCTGTAAGCGGGCAGTCCCATGGGATTGTGTGCGGGTCGGGGAGTGAATCCAGGCAGGGTTGCGGGCTTGGGGGAGGGATGGGAGCGGAGGAACGGGGGGGGGGGGTAGGGGCAGGGATCAGGGACCGGCCCACGCGCGGTCGCCCGTGAGCCAAAGTTGCTGCGACCGGCGGCTTGCGCGTCTGGCTGTGTGCAGGGTCGGGATGGAGACGGTCCCGGGGAGGGAGGGGACGGGCCAGCGAGCTCGGACCCGGACCAGGCCAACTCAGCCTCCTAATCCCCTGCACCCTCCGTTCCCCCAGCTGTCGAGGTGCTGGGGCCCCCCGGGATGGAGCCGTGGGGTTCCGTCCACTTCCCAGACCAGAACGCTTCCTGGGTGGGTGGGGGAACTGGGGGGATGGCTGGGGGCGTGGCTGCTCGCATAACCGAGACTCGGTGCGCGTGTGTGTGGGGGGGGGAGGGGTGGATTGAGGGCTCCTGATTTCCGCGGTGCGCCCCGGAGGAGCCCTATCCAGAGGAGGCGCCTGCTGCCGTTGCCGTATACACGATACGCCCATGCCTGCATGGCTCTCCCCACAGCCTTATCCTTAGCAGCGTCCTCTGTGTCCGCTACCTGACGTCATGCACCTCCCCACCCCGGCCCGCGCGTTATGGCGTCGCTCCTCACTGCCCCACCCCACCCCAGATCGGCATCCCCAACGGCCTCGAATACCGCACCAGGTGCGCAGGGACCGGCACTCATCACGAATCGGACGGAGGATATGGCAAACGCCAGGAATTGGAAACTGCGGATGCAGCTGTCTTACCCAAGCCCTCACCCTACTCGCCTCTCTGCCCCGGTGTCCTCACTCCTGCCGCAGTGCTGTGGATATGCAGTGCTACCCTCTTTCATCTTGCCGGTCCCTGCCCGCCGGAAGCCCCCCCCCCCACTCCCCGCTAAACCCCTTTCTCCCCTGCCCCCCCCTCCCCCGCGTCCTCCTTACTAATGCCGCAGCGCCGACGTCGGCACCATCCGTACCATCGTACTGTACGAAGTATCGCTCACGCTGCCGGCGGCTGGGGATGCGGTGCTGCACCTGCAGGCGGACAATGGTGGGGAGGGGGGCGGGCGAGGGGCGGGTGCCTTGACGCCCTTCCGCTTGGTCGCTACGGGGGAGGGTGCGCGGGGGAGGGGGGCAAACGGAATGATTGGGGGGGGGGGCGGTGGGGGGGGGGGGTTTGAGGCGCATGTGGGGGGGGCGGGCGAGGGGACGGGGCCTTGACGCTCTTCCGCATGCTCGATCACTAATAATAAGGGGGGAAGGTGCACGGGAGAGGTGGCGGGAAGGGAATCATTGGGGAGTGGTGCTGCTCTCGAGTCGGGTATTGGTGGGTAGGGCAGGGGCGCAGTTGGGGGGGCAGTTCAGGGCACTTCCGATGGGACAAGACATGAGGTAGGGGTCAGGGGGAGGGAGGCAGGGGGGCAGGGGAACAGAGGGGAAGAGGAGAAGGGGAAGGGGAGGGATGCGGGAGGTCGTGCCCTCCCCTCCTTGTCCCATCTCCTCCTCACCGCCATCCAGTCCCCACTTCTCCCACTGCACCCACACCCCATCCCACTCCACCTCTCCCACGTGGGCTCGGGGCACCTTCTTCGCATTCCCTTCAACCTCCAACCCCTCTTCACAACCACCCCTCCAATCCCCCTCCAATCCCCCTCAAAACCCCCTCAAAACCCCCTCTTGCCCCTATGTCCCACCCCAGTTGCCGACGTCTTCCTAAACGGCGGCTACCAACCCTACCAACCTTTAAAAAAACCCTACCCCTACCCCTACGCCAGTTGCCGACGTGTTCCTGAACGGCGGCTACGTGGGCTCCGTGGTCAACGGCTTCGAGTCGGCGGGCTACGCGCCGGGGGAGCACGCGCAGATGCGGCTGCGGCTGCGGGCGGGGGCCAACACGCTGCAGCTGAGGGCCACCAACGAGGTGGGTGGGTACGGCAAGTGTACGGGGGGAATAACGTTATCGGTTATAGGTACTAGTGCCGTACTCCTGGTCAGGCCGCAGGTGAGGGCCACCAACGAGGCGGGTGGGTACGGGGGAACGGCAAACGTACGGGAGGATAACGGGAGGACGGCTGCAGATAGAGCTGGGATAGGGTGGGGTCATTTTACTCCCTGCGTGCCTAACCCCTCAGGCCTAGTCCCTCCCTCCTTCCTCCCCCACCCCTGAGCCCCGCCCCCATCTGTCCCCAACCCTCCCTCTCCCCACGCCCACCCCCCTCAGTGGAGCCCCGGTGGGGACAACCCCACAGGCGTACTGGCGTCCCTCTTCGAGGACCCTCCCCGTGCCCCCGGCGGCAGGGGCGGCAAGCCCCGGCGGCCCCCGCGGGTGCTGCTGCGGTCTGACGCCTCCTGGACCTACCGGGTCAACACGCCCATACCGCCCATAATCATCTACTGATAACGTAGATACCGGAAACGTACTTGCTGACATTAAGACGATCTAGGCTCTGTACGGCGTGGAGTCAGTACGGCGACGCTTTGATGGCGCGTGGCATGCACGCATGGGTACGCAGACGTATCGAGCGACTCGGAAAAAAGGTGAAGCATCAAGCAGAGGTGCACATGCGGTGTGGTACTGAGTGCATTGTGGCATTGCAAAGTGCAGGGATTCCACAGAATCTGTGTGCCAAAGAACTTGCAGCACATGCCTTCGCGTTGAGTCCATGGTAGTGGATGTGACATGTCAAGCCCGCATTGTACGGATGCATGCAACCAAACCACATTAGACAGGCACGGGTGGCTGCCCGCCTTGATTTCACCTTCCCAAAGTCTTTGGGCTGCATGTGATGCATTGCTGCACACGGCATGGCTTCTTGCCCTCGTTGTGGCTGGGCCCAAAACTTCCCTTGATTCGATCAGTTCACCAATAAGGCCTGCAAAGCCTGTGGCGCGTGCTGTGGATGGGAGGTCCGGGATTGGGCTGAGGCTGGATGCGATGGGGCCCGGCCGTCAGGCTCCAATGTCGGGTTGTGACACAGGGGTTACATACTGCCAAGCGGCACGGGGACAGGCAAAGTGTACAGCATCATTTCTTTACATTGTGTTATGGCGGGGCATGCTGTTTGTTAGGTCACTCTTCGCGCATGTGTGCGCACATTGTCGTTCAAGTTAAGCACCCGTGCAGTATGTACCCATTCGGTGGAGCAATTGCATAAGTTGGGGAGTGCAACAAGTATCAACAGGGTATGTACGACATGCATAGTTTCAACCTGCCGTTCTCATGGTATCGAGGCCCCGGACGGGGGCAAAAGCTCGACATGCAGTCACGGTTAAGACCCCATGCAAGGTAAGATTTAAGGGTCCTCGGACGAAAGGGGCAGCGGCTGCCGGCCACACTGCAAGCACACTTCAGTAGGCTCATCCCGAGCTTGGTGGAGACGTAGTGAAGGGTCACGTAGAGCAGAGAGCCGGGCTTGAAATTGTTGGGGATGGAGAGGGGTTCCGAGGTGGCGGTGAAGGCGGCGGCGGCGGGCGGCAGGGCCGTGGTGGTGGGCTTGGGCTTCCAAGTGCCTGGGGACCGGGGCGGGGATGTAGCAAGCTTCACACTGCAGTCGATGAGGGTGGTTAGTTTCAGGAGGTTAGTTGTGCAACGGGCGGGAAGGTAAGGCTGCATGGGCCGAAGCGGATGTGGTAGGTCCTTCATGCGTCGTATGTGTAATATGACTGGGCCCGCCCGAAACCCTGCTGCGTGATACCCGTGGCACCAGAGACCAGACGGCCGCGGGAACTAGCTTCTGCAAGGTGCAGATGCAATGGCGGCCTTGGCATGGAGCAGGCTGCGCCTGAGACCTGGAGGACAGCCCTGTGTGACAGGCGGAGAGCCAAGACAGCGTTGGCCCTGGGATGCCATATGGTGGCCGATGGATGCCGCTGCCATGCGGTTGCCAATGGATGCCTTGGGCTCCAGCTAGGGTGCAGAGAGGGACTATGGCGGCACTGCCACCAGCTTCACGCCGGCCGCCCGGCCTCCGGCCAGCGGCTCACGCACGAGAGGTGGGGCATGGGACCCCCAGGGCAGCCACAGACGGGCGCAAGACGGCCGCACTCAGTTGCATTCAGTTGCGCCCTCTCAATTGGCCGCACAGGCTCCCGCCAAGCTACCATGCGTAGTGGGAGCACGTTCATCCCAACGCGCCCATGTCAGACACCAAGAGTCAGATACACCTGTGCCCGCGCGTGACTTCTCGTACCTCGACACAGCCCACTCGCTCACGCCGTCGGCAGGGTCTCGCAATTAAAGCCAAGGCTTTAATGCGTCATCATAAAGCCCCGATGCCCACAAATGCACTTCACAACAGCCATCCACGCAGCAGCCCACTCCTCCTGCCCTATAGGCCGCCTTGCGCTCATTAGACCCTTGCCGTTGCTAGCTCCTGCCTACTCCGCGACCACCAGGCAATGCTCAGCTCGAGATGAGATCACGCAGCGCCTCCCGTCCTGCAGATGCTGCACCCACGAAAGCCATGTGGGCTGCTGCTATCGGCAAGGCGAACCCCTGCCCCCCTGTGTACATCCCGCTCACAAGTACTTGCCCCCGCCGTGCCGTGCGCAAACCTGCGGCCCTCACGTCAGTCCCTGCAAGGCCCCATGCCCGCGGGCGCCCCTGCGTTTCGCCCCGCTCACGCGACGCCGTGCGAAGTCCCTCCTACCTCGAGGGCGCGACATACGCACATACGGACGTTGCCCAACCCCTACGATGATGAGGCGAGGCCCTACGGAATGCAAGTACTGCCCTCCCTTCCCTGCGCCTCGCCATTCCGCCGCCCAGGTCATGGTGCCACGCCACACACGGGGTTGCTGGTCTGGTGCGGTGCCACACGTGGCAGACAGCTGGTGAGATACAAGTCAATGAGATGCCCCACATAAAGGGTACCAGATGAGATGAAAGTTAACTTGCGGTCGAAGTCAAGGTATGCAAGCGCTGGACCACAGTTTGCGCAACCAGCACACAACGTCACGGGCCGGGCGCCAAGCGCGAAGATGCCACCGCCAGTACCCCTCTCTGCGCCCCCCCCCCCGAGCGCGGCAGACCGCCTCGCCCCCGCAGCCTGCAACCTGCCACCTTCACACCCCCCTCAGTGCGTGGCGGCAGGGTGCCACCACCCCGACGGGAGCCCGAGCACTCCACACAGCGCCCCTCGAACGGTGGGGAATCAGCCCCCGGCCCCATGCCTTGTGCGCTGCAGGCGCCCCACCGTCGTTGGCGACCGCGCAGGGAGCCCCGGGGCACCAGCGGTCCGCGGGGCCTCTGCCCGCCCGCCCATCCAGTGCCCACCCGCAGTCCAGCACTCGTCCGCGGCCGGCGGCGTCGCCCGATCCTGCAGCCGCCCGCCCGCCTGCCCCCGCTCGCTCCAGCCCTCGGCACGCAGCCGCTCGAGCCACCTGCCCAGCGGCCTCGCGTCGGGCGTAGGTGGCTGTGTAGTGGGCCGAGCCGCAAGCCAGGGACCGAGCACTGGCCTTCGATGCGGCCCCCGGCCGCAGGCTTGAGCCCAGCCTTCATACCGGTGGCGGGAGCCGCGGGCGACCGTGTGCCCTAGCTGTGCTCGCCCTTGAGTTGCGGTCCGAGATTGAGGCGCATGATCAGGGGCTCTTGCTTGCCTGGGCCCCGGCTCAGTAGATGGCCCAGCCCAGGGGGATGCCCAGCTCCGCCGCCTCCAGCCCATTGAGGGGCACCTTCGCAAGCTGCGTGGGCTCGGAGGCCTTGCCCAGGCCCGGCCGAGGCGCCTTTGCCGCCGGCGCCGCCGCCGCCGCCGCCCCTGCGGCCGGCTTCGCCTTGACTGCCTTGGGCGCTGCCCCGGCGGCCGGCTTTGCTGCCTTTGGCGCTACTGGCGCTGACGCGGATGCAGCGCCGGCCGACCGCCGCGCTGCCGCGATGTCCGCGCTGACCTTGGCCATCATTCCCGCCAGGCCGGCCGTCGGCGGCGGCGGCGGCGGCGCCGTCGGCGGCGGGGAGGCTGAGGCCCGCGCCGCCGCCGCCACCTGGCCCGCCGCCGACAGCGGCGGCAGCTGCAGCGGCGGCGGCGGAGCCGTCGGCGCCGCGATCGGTGCCAGCGGTGGCCGGTCGCTCCCGCCAGCGCACCCCACGCCTGCCGCTGCCACGTCCGGCCCACCCGCAGAGCCGCCGGAGCCCTGCCGCCGGGGGTCCCGCCGCGGCCCAGTGTCGCTGGCGGTGGCGAGCCCCAGGGCGTTGGCGGCGGCGACGGCTGCCACCATGGCTGATGCGAGGTCGGGGTTGATGCTGGGCTTGGAGGAGTTCAGGTGGGGAGCGGGCTGGCCGAAGCCGGCGCCGTGGGGTACTGCGGAGGAGGCGGGGGCGGAGCCGGACGGAGAGGTCCTGGACGCCGTGCGCGCCTGTGGGGTGGAGGCAAGGGGGGGGGGGGCATGGGGGTCAAGCCGGGATGCAGCACTGCTCCTCTTTGCTCCTTCGGGTGGGCACCCGCTGAAGCGCCATGGAATGCCTTGCAGCCCCGCGCAATGCCCGGCTTTGCAGTGCCGTCCCCGGGCATAGGGCAGGCCGCTGAAATCTGAGCAGCCACACCAGCATCCGCTGCGGCGGCGCATGATGCTGTGGCCGCCGCCATTGCCCCTGCCGCCGACAACGGAACCCGTGCTGCCTTTCCGCTTCCTCCCCAGGGGGCACAGAGGGCACAGGCCCCTCGCCCCAAGCCTTACTCGCCCCGCCTGCCACAGAACATTCCAGTAGCCGCTGCTACCGCACCCCGGACAGCACAGTCCCCCTGGCAGGCCGCCCTTGGACCGGTGCCAAGAGCGCCACAACCACGGCGGCAGCGACGCCTGCTGCGGTGGCCGCTGCTTTTCTGCTTCCGCCCCAGGGCACAGGCCACAGCCTCCTAGCCCCGACCCTCACTCGCCCCGTCTGCCACAGAGCGTGATTCCTACGATGTGCGCCCAGCGCCAGCGCAGAGCCTCTGAAGGCCAGGATCCCCACCCCTGGAGCCCCGCGCAAGTCACCCACCGCTGAGTCGGGGCTCCGACGGGCCGTGGCCAGGGGCAGAGCGATGACGCCGGGCGGGGGCACCCGTGCCGCCATGACTGCAGCGCACAGCAGGGACAGGTGTTGGGGCCGGTATGTGTGCAAGCATCCGCGTCCCATGGTGCCATGCATCGCCAAAAGTGTACTGCGCTCAACGCTGATCTTCACGGCATCACGGGGTTCGGTCCATGGTTTCGCGCAAGCAACCTTACAAGGCGTGCGGTCCTGCAAGCGGTCCTGCAAGCGCTGGACCCTGCGAGCGCCGGACCCTGGCATCAACCCCACCCAGGGGGTACCGGTAGTCAAGGCCCAAACCCGCAGACAACGCAAGACCTCGCGCACCTGGCTCAGGGTGCATGGTGGGGACTCCGCTGCGCCCGCTGCTGCTCGCCACGGCCGGAGCCGCCTCCGCCCCGGCCCCACGTGGCCCGTTCGTCCATGCGTTCGGGCCCGCCGAGCCCTGGGCCGCAGGCGCCTCATCCCGCTGCCGCTTTATACCCCCTGCCCCTGCCCCGGCCCCGGGCGATGTGGGTCGGCCGGCGGACTGGGAGCCAGGCCCAGGCCCAGGCCCCGCGCCTGCGCCTGAGAGGGACCCCGCCCTTGCTCCTGCTGTTGACTGCGGTCCGGATGCGGGCCGGGAAGCCGCCTGCTCCTGGGCTGCGTGCCTGTACGCTCCCGGCCCTGCGGTGGCGGCCGGGCCTGCTCCTGCTCCTGATCCCGGCCCTGCCGCGGCCTCGTTCTCGGAGGATCGGGAGTCGCGGGGCATTGCTGCCGGGTGGTGGTCGGGCGTGGGAGGGGCGGGGTCGCGGGGCCGCAGGCCCAGCCACTCGGTCACCATGTCTGCAGGGAGGGAAGGGGCAGGGGGAGGGCGTTCTTGGGCAGATAGGATGGCGAGCTCAACGCAGCAAGGGCTGGAGACCACGACAACTGAGCGCTGTTCTCGGTGCTTCGGTCTGGGACTCGTGCAAAAGAACGCAGCCAGAAACAGGCCGTTGCAGATAGCAGAGGGTGCTAAACTTGGTCGAGGTCACACGGTGGGAAAGGACGAGAGGGGGAGGGAACACACACCTGAGGGCCAGTGGTACTTGCGCCCTCCGTCCAGCTGGATGCCTACGCAGCCCATGCCCTCCGTATCCACACCCAGCTCCACGATAGTGCCCCTGCGATATGGGAAGTGGCGCAAGGAGGTTTTGGGGGGCGGGGGGGTGGGACGGGGAACAAGACCACCTCCACGGATGGCCAACATATGCCCCGTTCGACGCATATCTTGCTCTGCAGTCAGATGAGGCTCGCAGGCAAGGCCAGGGCGACCGCGCGGTCAGCGGATTGAGCCAGCGATTCAGCAATACACCTCCCGGCTACCTACTCGCCTAGCACTCATCCTATATTATCATATACCGTGGTGGAAGCAGGCTTGCAGACGGACTCACATGTATCCAGTATCCGGGCTGCCGCCCCACTCCGTGCCAGGCACTCGCACGCGCTTGCCTAGCAGCGCGTTGTCCACGGTCATGTTCAGCTGCCACAGCGCACAAGGGCCAAGGCCGTGCTATCAGGCGCCTCGGCTCTTGCCAAAGGAATAGGCCCCGCCTAATTCAAGCTGTCCAAAGAGTTTGCTCTCAAAGCGGGACCGACGTCGGAACTGCTATAATTAGTGCAGTTATATGAAGCGCCTCTGTGCAGTTGTTTGTGCTGTGGAGTTGTTTGTTTCTTTCTTTCTTTGACAGGGGCCTTTTGATGTCGGGATCGGCCCGCACCCGTTTACCGCAGCGCCTGAACTGTTTACAGCAGCATATGGAAGGTCGACACTAGACGCCAGGTTTGTGAGGAATGTCCCGGACGCTTCGAGCCCTAGCCCGCGCTCACCCCTTCAGTGGCCACACCGTGCCCGTCCGCCGCCACTCTCTGGCCCCCACCCGCGCTCCCTGCTGATCTGGCACGCCGCAAGGCATTACCCCCACATGCAGCCGGCTGGTTACTTGCTACATTGGTCAGCCCCGGGAGCCTCCTGGTCGCCCCAGCTGCCCATCGCCGCGGACAACCCCTGCTCCCCTCACGCCCTCCGCCGCCCGGCGATCACCGGAATGCACCCCCGCCGCAGCAAACCGCAGTCATACGGTGTAGTAGTATGTAACAGAGGGCTACACGGCGTGCGCGAGCTTGCAGTCGCAGGTGGGTAGTGTAATTTCTCGCAGGGACGTTCGCGCCGAGCTGAGTCGCACAGAGCCCCGCTCAATACAGCTCAGGTACCGGGTCACATGCAAGGTCGAGGAGGGTGCTTAGCCTGAAGGGCTCGCAACCTCGGTACCGCCGACGGACTGCACGACACAGTCGCGTCGGAAGCGTTAAGGCGCGCCCACAACTGCAGCAAATAGTGTGCTGCTGCCCTACCCACACAGAAGCTCGTCAAGTCGTAGTTTGAAGCCCACCGACGTGTGCACGACCCGCGCTCTGACCGACCGGCGGCACTTATCTCGAGCATCATGACACGCACTGGAGAGAGCCTGCTCTACCCAGCAGCGGCAGCGAGCCTGCTGGTGGCGTCCCTCATCACCGCCTATGTTGTCCTGTGCAGCCCTCTGGGCGCCGCCTGCTTCGGTTGCAGAGGGTTCGCACACGCCATGGACATCGCAACCCAGCAGCAGGTGGGGTTGCCAGGCACGCGCTAGGCGTACTAGCGACTGCGACCGAACCGCGTGCCAGTCCGCAGCACACTCGACTGCGCCGCCCCGCCCGTGCGGTTGGGCGGCTAGTCGATGCCGGTCGGGATGCACGCACAGAATGCCACCGAGTTCGCGCGCGCCCTTCTGTCCCCAGCATGCCACGGAAGCCGAGCACTTCAGCTGTGAACGCCTCGAATCTAGGACCCAGCGCCGTATTCGTGAACCATGTCGCCTCGAGGCAGCGTTCGCAAACGCTGACGTGGTCGGTCCTGGCCTCGCTGCCGGTACCCCGCCCGGCCCCTCTGACCCCGCCCGGCCCCTCTGACCCCCTCTTTCTTTCCCTCTTACTTGTAATATCCCTTTGGTTCCGAACTCCAGGCGGTGTCCCTGCAGAGCGCCCGTGGCACACAGCCCGCCAGCCACAACCACACCACAGCCGCGGAGCTGGAGGAGGAGGCCCCGGCCCCACCCGACCTGCCGGCCCTGCCGCCGCTGCCATCACCCGCCCTCTTCCCCAGCGATTCGGCCTCCACCCCGACGTCCCCCACGGCCAGCCCAAGCCTCGAAGCCACCTCCACCACCAAGCCTCAGCCTCATCGGCTGCAAATTGTGGGGAATGATAGGGAGGATGGGAAGGACAGGGAGGAGGGGGAGGAGGGGCACAAAGGGCGCGATCGCGAGGATCTGTCCCCCGCCGCCTGGGCCGCGCTCGAGGCAGCGCTGCTGCGGCCGCTGCTGAGTGGGGCGGCGGCGGCGGCGGACTCAGACGACGCCGAGGTGCGGGCGCAGCTGCAGCGCCGCCGCCAGCGCCGCCGCACCCACCTGCGCAGGCGGCTGGTGTAGGGGGAACGCATGCACGCGGGAGGCGGCTGGGAGGCGGCGGGGGCGGGGCAGCGGTTAGTTGCCTGCGCAGGCTGCCCAGCGGGCGCAGCTGCAGAGCAGCCGCCGCCATCACCGCCCACGCATGCAGGCGCGCGGCAGACGTAGAGGACATCAATGGATGCGCGAATTCGGCAGCTGGGAGGCAGAGGAGTCAGCGGTGTCCAGGCTGCCAGGCCCCGGCGGCGTGGGGAGGTGTATGGTTGTGAATGTGCGGGGGGCTCGATAGGGGGAAACGATGAGAGGTCCAAGAAGTAAACGTGTGTGGGGGTCTGCGCCTGCCGAAACCCGGAAGGGCGCACGCACGTCGTCTCGCTCGGGAATAAGTATTCTGCCTCAACTACCTCAACATGCAAGAATTGTGCGTGATGGGGATAGCTAGGCATTACCAGTATTGCAGGATTAGCCGTACAGGATGCCATGGTAGGACGGAGCTCGTAAAAGTATCAATGGGCAAACGCATGCGCACACCATGAACGTAAAATAAGGCGTTAACCCACATTGGCACATATGTGTCTGTATGCTAGGTCAGTTGACGGGGGGCAGTCGGAGATAGACGTGGGACAGGCCGTACGTGCCGTGTGCTTGTGCATGCCCCGAGCGGCTGCGCGAGGGCGGCTTGAGCCCGTCTCCCTTACGGCCAGTGTTGCTATCTTCCGTGGCGAAGGGTTCTGAAATCCCAGACCTTTCCTTGCCGGCTGGGCAAGAATGTTACGTGGCGGGCAGAACTTTCTCGCCGCTAGGGGTCAACATGTTACGGCCAGAACACCTTCCTGCGGACCCCCAGAGAGTTTCGATGCGGTGGTGGTGGGGCCCTGGTCACACCTGCCCCTCCCGCCCCCCCTGCGCCCCGTCACCTCAGCTGCCCACCCCTGGCAGGCCCTGGCTTGGCCTCCTACACCCCGCACAACATCCCACACTGCCAGGTCAGGGGCCCTGGGCCAGAACATTGGGGCCTTGCGGAGGCAAAATGTTCCATGGCGGGCAGAACATTTGCGTCGTTTGGGTCGGAAATGTTCCATTCTGCCAGAACTTTTTGGGCTGAGCCGCCGCCGTCAGGCTCATCGGGATCACCCCGTGTGCGTGCGTGCGTGTGTGCCTGCGTCACGCAAGAACCTGCGATTCACGCCTAGCCCGCGATGCCACAAGCTGCAGTTCCCTTATCCCTGTATTTCTGTAACTTTGGAACTAAGATAGCAACACTGCTTACGGCCTTAGCCTCTCCGAGGCTCGGTCTGGGGTCGGTTCAGCGCCAGACTTTTAAGCAGTCGAATTGACAGGGTTAGGCAAGGGTTAGGCACAGGGGGCTCGGCACAGGGGGCCAGAGGAGCACGGCATTAGGGCCGTGCTTCTGAAGGCACGACACCCATTGCACGGTTGTCCCCACAAATATCTTCCCGACACGGCTCCACGCCATGTTCGGCCCGTGCCGTTGCCATGTTCGGCCCGTGCCCGACAGGGGCGACTGGCCTTGCAGACCCTTGCAGATCCAAGCCGTACACTGGCGGCCTACCACGCCCGCCCTGCCTTGCCCGCCTGGCCCCGCCGCACTATCCCCCGCCCGCGCCCCGCTGCCGCCCGCGAGCCTCAGCCGCACATACAAGCCCCGACCATCCACGCAGCGATCGCCCAATCCCCCCACAGCAGGCTGTGGCAGCCGAGCAGGCCGGCCAGCCCTGCCGGCCCCGCCCCTGGCCACCAGTCCCACGCAACGGATGCAGCACCCATACAGCAAGCGCTCGAGTCTGCACGCACACAAGGACACGCTTCTGCACACTTGCGGCTTCGCAAGTTGCCTGCGGCGAACTGATCGCCTCTCCCCATCACCCCGCCAACCCGAGGCTGTCACTCGCTAGTCCTCGGCCCCCACGCTGCGCCCCGTCGAGCCGCCTGTCGTCGCCCGCCCCCGCCTGAGCGCCACCCGGAGGCCACCGGCGCCTGCGCAGCCTCACCGCAGAGCTAGCTGTCGGTGTTGGGCAGCCCCAGCGCTCGGCTGAAGCGCGCGTTCTGCGCCTGCAGCGTGCTGATGTTGTCCGTCAGCAGCCGCTCCAGCCTCGCCAAGATGCTCTGCACCTCCTTGACCTGCTCCGCCGTGGCCTTAACCTCCTCCGCCGTGGCCATGGACTCCTTCATCCCCGCCATGTCCGCCCTCATCCCCGCCAGCTCCGCCCTCGTCTCCTCAGCCGCCACCGCAACCGCTTGCACCTCGGCTCGGAAGCTGCGGCATTTGTGGGGCGGGGAAGCCGTCAGCTCAGCTCAGCTCAGTGAGACCCAAGCCGCCGCCTGGCCTTCCCCACCCCGCCCGGACCTACAGAGTCACCGGCAGGCAGAGCGGCCGCCCCCAAACCGTGCCCCTCACCTGAGGGCGCGCTTGTAGGCGCCCATGATGGTTGCCCAAGCACTCGCCACGGTTGCAAGCGTGCCCGCCGCAAGGAACACCACTTCCACAAGCGACACGTTATCCAGCCAGGTAGCCCAGTTGGGAACCACCTGGGCGAGGGCGAGGACATGGGTGTCTCTTCAAGTTCATGTAACTGACCTTCCGGCATTCAACTAATCTTGGGAAGGTGTGAAGTATTATCGATAGTTCTAGAAGACGCCCCGGCGGGGGGAGGTGCGCGCCCGTCAGTGCCCTGGAGAGGCTATTGGTTGCAGGCCGCCGAAGGGCCGCACATCAGGCGAGCACGGAGCACCGCCCGCCGCCTGGCCAGAGCTGCATGCATCCCACCCCCCCCCCGCCCCCTACCCACCCCACCCCACCCCACACGCACGCCTCGTCTTCCACAGCTAGCCCAGCCTCCCCCCCCACCCACCACGCGGAACCACAGTACAAAGCCGAAGCACGCAAACGCGATTGCCACTGTGACGGCAATCCACCAAGGCTCCTCTTGCGCCTCGATGGGCTCTGCTTGCTTCTTGGGACCCCCGCCGCCGCCAGTAGAGGCGGCCGCGGCGGTCGTCCTGCGGCCAGCCGCCGGCGCCGCCGCCAGCAGCGGGAGAGCGGAGGACGGGGCGGGGGCCCGGCAGGCGGCGGGGTAGGGGCGTGGGCTGCAGCTGGGGCGGGCGGCGGCGGGGCGCCCCAGCAGCCGCATCGGCAGCAGGGCTGCGGCGGCCATGGCCTGGCCTTGCCTGGATGCAGAGGGGAGGGAAAGGGGGCCCAGCGCGGGTCAGAGCGAGGCGGGGCCGAGGGCGGGAGGCGAGGGTGTGCGCGGGTGAGGGCGAGGGTGAGTCGAGGGCGGGGAGCGGAGGGAAGGGGCGCAGCCGCTGGGAGCGCAGGGCTCACCAAAGGCAGCCAAGAAGCGTCAGCGGCAGCGCCTCGGAGGCGTGGACGCGGCGTCCGCTGCTGCCGAGTGCGCTTGCGGTGGGGCGGTGCGCAGCGCCGCAGCGCCAGGGCGGGTTCAGGCGGGGCGGGGGGCGTTGGGGGGGCCCGGGAGCGGCCGAAGATGCGCAACCGCAGGCCCTGCCCCCAGGAGCACCGCTGCCGAGCGCCGCGGATGCCCTGCCACCTCGTTAGCAGCGCAGCGAGCGGCCAGGCTGGCTGTTGCCGAGGCCTGGCTGCGCGGAAAGGAGGTTCCGGGGATGTTCGCGAACGATGCTGAGTGCAGAAGCTCTGTGGCTATGGGGCGTTCAGTGTGTTTGTCGCTCCGTGTTACTGCTCCGAGCTGAATAGGGGCACCTGCCCTGTCGCCTGTGGCAACCCGCGCGATGGGCGTGCTCCGGTTGTATGATACATGCCCGCCGGATACGGGCAGCCTGGTCCCTGAAACTCATAACCAGCACAGCACCCTTGAGGCCGATCTTCGTGCCAGCCAGCACAACATGCTGTTGCGGCCTCTGCTTAGCCCCCGCTGTAAGCCTACTTCAACTCCGCGTCCCTTTGCTTTAGCTCCTGCCAGTCTTCCCTTGGTTCGTGGTCGTCCCCCTGTAGCTAGTTCCAACGTCGCAAGCGCCCCCTCAATTCTTACTATAAGAATTGAGGGGACTCGGGACTTCCACACGAAATTTGCTGGCCTTGCTTTTCGCGTAACTCGTCTCCCGTGTCTCCTTTACCCACGAAACCGCAAACAGCGCCCGACGATCGGGCCTAGACGGGCCTAGCATCAACATAACCACGCGGCAGGGTTGGCCCCGTGTTGCGTATCAATACGCGCTGGCGTATTGCGTATTAATACGCGGCGATTACGCAGAGGCCGGCATTACGGCGGCTTGCGTATTGTTTGGCGTATTCGCTCAAGGCGGGAAGGCCAGAGGGTGGGTCTTCTCTTCTGTGAGCCTTTTAACGGTGATCACGGGGCGACTAGCAAAGTGGGATGGCTGGGGTGGCGGTGGCGGAGGCTGGGGAGCGATGGAAGCGAGTGGGGGGCGAGCGGGGGGCGTCCTCGGGGAGGCGGGGGTCACAGCGAACGATCACGCCGAATACGCCGAATACGCACAGGTCGCTTGGCGTGTACGATACGCGTTTGGCGTATTAAATACGCGCAGGAGAATACGCATACGCAGAGGCCTCCAGGCATACGGGGCCAACCCACACGGCAAGCCCTCTCTCAGGCCGTACCCAATGACCGCCTGCCCCCCGGACAACCTGCTCTAGACCGCCCTCTGCTCCCCAGTTCTCGACAGCGCTCGACGCCGCCCCCTCCGCGGGCGTCCTTTCCGCACCACGTCCCCCCCAGCTGCCCAAGCTCAGAGTCTGGCCTTTACCCTGACAGCCCCCTCGCCCCCTCACAGCCCCCTCGCCCCCTCATCACAGCCCCCTTCCCCCCTCATCACAGCCCCCTTTCCCCCTCACAGCCCCCTTCCCCCCTCACAGCCTGGCCTGGGGTCCCACTGTGAGGAGCACCTTGCCCCTCACGCTGCGGTCCAGAATGACTGTGAAGGCGTCCGTGACCCGGTCTAGGGGGAACCTGAGGGATGCGGGGGGGGGGGGGTAGGAGGCGGTAGAGGGCATTGGGGGAAGGGGGGGGGGGGGGGTAGGTGCTGCTGGGCCGCGAAGGCCGCGAACCGGGCCGTCCTTGCTTACCTTCACGGCGAAGCCTCCCGTCGATCTCGCAACCCCTTCTGCCTTCCTCCTCCTCCCTCTATCCCCCGTGAGACTTGCCGCATCGGCACCTCCTCCAGGCCCCTCAGCCCCCTGCCCCCGCACCCGCCCCTCCCCGCTCCCCACCGCGCAAAGACCTCCACCTTGAGTTTGCCCTCCGCAAACCAGGCCAGGACCTGAGAGGGCAGACATAGGAGGGAGAGAGCAAGAGGGGAAAGGGATTGCATGAATGTCGCCTCGCGTGGCATCCCGTGACTGCCGTGTACGGCAGCAGTACGGTATATGCCCCCCTGCCGTACTGCCGTACCTGGCGCATGGAGTCGGCCAGCACGCGGGGCCGGTGCATCATGTAGCTCCCCCAGAAGACTCCGTGCAGGGTGGCGTTCTTGACCAGGAGGAGGTTGGCGGGGACCTGACAGCGGGGGAGGGGGGAGGGGGGAGGGGGGAGGGGGAGGAATGAGCCGTCCGATAGCGGCGACTCGCTTTCAGTTCAAGCGCTCCAATTCCCTCATGCCGCAGTTCCTGAGCCCCACCTCCTTTCACGCACCTTTGGGATGTCCCCGCTGGCGAACCCGATGACCAGGTACTGAGCGCCCCACGCCACGGACTGTACCGGGGGGGGAGGGCAATAGGCGGGCAGCGGGGTCAGGGACTCCAAACAAGGGGGTCCGGGTATCGAGGCGCAGTGTGGGTGCGCCCATCGAACACCCCCCCCCCCCCCCGCGTGTCGTGCGCCCCGGACAGCCAGCTCCGCTTCCCGCCCATGGGCACTGGGTCGACGGCACGCCGGTCCGACCATACACACACACGCTTCCCCCACCGCCGTTACCCCTCCGTCCCCCCCGCTCCCCACCTTGAGCGCCTCGAACAGCTGCTTCCCGCCCACGGGGTCGAACACCACATTGACGCCTGTTGGTGGGGGGGGAGGCAAGAGGGGGGCAGACATGGGGGCAAGGCGGGGGAGGCAAGAGGGGGGTGACGTGTGGGAGGCCGCTCAGGGCACCATGTTGACGCCTGTTTGCAGTGGGGGGCAAGGAGGGATTGACGCCACGTAGACCCCTCGACAGGCCCCTAGCGCTGCCGAGCCTTGGGTGCTGCCTAGCGGATGGCAAGGTGCCCCCCCCTGCCCCTGACCCCAGCTCCCCAGCACCCCCTCCCCGCCCCCCCACCCCCCCCGCACCCTTGGGCGCCGCCTCCCTGATGGCCACGTGCAGGGCCCGGCCCGAGGCCGCCACCGCCTCCGTGTCAATGACGGCGTCCGCGCCCTGTGCGGTTTTGGGGAAGATGGTGGGGGGTGGAGGGGTAACAGGGGTGTGTTTTGGTGCGTGGCAAGGGGTCGCTGCCTCCGTGTCAATGACGGCGTCCGCACCCTTTGGGGGGAGAGATGGGGGAGGTGGAGAGGGGGGGTAGCACGGTATGTTTCGGTGCGTGGCACGGGGCTGCCGTCGCCGAGTCAGCCGCCCAGCAACCCTGGCAACCCTGGATGTGTCCCGCCCCTCCTCGCCTGCGCCTTCAGGAAGTCCGCCTTGGCCTTGCCAGCCGCCAACCCACGCGTCCCGAAACACACACGCTTTCCCCCCTTTCCCCTCACCAACCCCCCTGCCCCGCCCCTCACCTGCGCCTTCAGGAAGTCCGCCTTGGCCTTCCCAGCCGCCACCGCCACCACTCGCGCCCCCGCCAGCCGGCTCAGCTGCACCGCCGCCACCCCCACGCCCCCCGCCGCCCCCAGCACAAGCACCGTCTGACCCGCCGCCAGGCCCGCCCGGTGACGCAGCGCCACGTCAGCGGTGCCGTACACGATCGGGATGGCGGCGGCGTCCTCCAGCGGTACGGCATCTGGCGGCGGCGGCGGGATGGGGCGGGCGGGAGCAGCAGGGGGGGTGGGGTGAGAGGGACCCAGCTCAGACTCAATCACAACCCACCCTGACTGCCCCGGCGCTTCCCGCACCGGCAAGTACCTTTGCGCACCCCTACTCCCCATGCATCAGTGCATCACAGCCCGCAATCCCGCTCAGCATCAAACACCCCCGGCGCACACCCGGCACCCTCCGCACCGCTGCCGCCCTCCGCCCACCCCACCGGGCGACCCCGCGTTCCCCGCCACCTACCCGGTACCCTCCACACCGCCCCCGCCGGCGCCACCACGGACTCTGCGAATGCGCCGCCCTGCTTCACGGCACAAACCTGGCAGCAGGGACGGGTTGTTGGGGGCCTCAGCAGGCGTGCGCTTTGGCTTGATTACGGTAGTAGGAGGTGCAACTATAGCAATCGTGAAGCGAGGTTTAGCTCCAGAGCCGAGCCCCTAGCCCCACCTCTTCGCTGGGAGACAGCAGCAGTCGCCCTCAACCTAACACCGTGGCCCTCCCCTGGACACGCCTCCCCCCGGTCCTAGGAGATCCAACAAGAGATCACGAAGAGGGGCACGTATCGCTGCGCCAACAGACTACCGGCAGGACCGGTAGCACCGGGAGGCGGCAGCGGTGGCCCTCAATTCTAACCATTGTGCTCTGCCCCCAATGCCCCCTGCCCCTCCCCAAAGCCCCGGTCCTACCTTGTCCCCCGGCGCCAGGGAGGTGACGCCCTCCCCCACCGCCGCCACCACACCCGACACCTCGGACCCGGGGACGAAGGGCAGCGGGGGCTTGTCCTGGTACTCGCCCTTGATCTGCAGAGCATCTGGGTCGGGGTGCAATGGGGCAGAGGGGGAGAGGGTGAGGGCGCACGGGTCTAGCAGACTACATGGTTGTTTAGGGAGGTCGTGCAAGCAACGAGGCGGAGTTTGCAGCTGTGCGTTGAAGCGAGTGTCCTCGAGGCCTTCCGGGCCTTCCTGGAATCTGGGTCGGCCCCCATTCTATGTCCTAGGCCCAGGCGACCCTGTAAGACGCCATCCCACAGCTATCGTTGCGGAGGGGGCAGGAGGGAGCCACCGCTGAGGCGGATTCCCGAGGGAGGGGGGCGCCGGAGTCGACGTGTGTTGCACGTCATCGAAGGCACGCTGGCCGCGCAAGTGTCGCGCTAGGTGGTTGCCCGCTATACGCCGAAGCAAATTGGCGCACTTGCAGGCTCGCACCTGGGAAGTTCAGGCTTGCCGCGGCGACGGAGATGCGCACCATGCCCTTGCCCAACTTCGGCTCGGGGAAATTCGAGTCCAGCTTCAGCACTCCGGTACCCAGAGGCTGACGTGCATCTCCAAGCGACTCGCAGACGATGGCCCTCATCGTTGCAAGATGCGCTGAAAGTTATGCAGCGGTCCTCGCGAGCTGCAGGTGTGGGCGCGGTTGCAGTTCTGAGCTTTGGGTCGCAGTGCAGTGCTTGCAAAATGTGGAGCGGTGGCGAGGAACAAAACGTATGGGCAACTGTCCTGGCAAACACGCACGCGCTCCCCCCCCCGACCCCGCACACGCTTCTCCCCTTTATCCCCGTTGCAACCCCCCATCGAGCCGGCCCTCCGCTCAAAGCATCCTCTCCCAAGATAATTTGGATCGCGCCGAATCTCCCGGCGAGGCAGCAAGCGAAGGCCTGACCTACTCCCGCCATCCCTCGTCATCGGCCGTCGTTGCACGCACCATCACGACAGCGGCTCCTCCACCGCAGCCAAGAGCAGCTCATCGATTAGAAAAGTGAGGGCCAAGTTATTACTTGTATGCGTACGGCGGTGTACTAGGGTACGGCATTACGTGCGACCGTCGCGGCCTGCGGCCTGCGGCCTGGGCGTTGGCGCGGAGAACCCTTGCTTGTGCTCACGGAACGAATTTGCTTTCTGCACGTCCTACGTCGAACCGCTGGCCGCCGGAATTCACGAACGGCGCAGTGTCGTGCGAAAGCAAGGCCTGGTTGAACTCTGCTTGCAGCACCACAGCCCCGGCGCCGAACACCCGAAGCTTGAGAGTGAGTTTACCTGGCTCGAACCGCGTCAGGTTGAGGCTCCGGCCGTGCGTGCGCACGCAATTTTGGCGGTCAACGATGACTTAGGCGGCATCGTGCGCTGCCGCAGGCGCCGGCGCAGAGATGGCGACTGAGAACATCGCAAAGGATGTCACGGAGCTCATCGGTGGGTCCGCGAAAGATCCGGGCAGGCCGTGCGTACCGCCTCGGCTGCGGCCTCGGACCCGCCTCCCTCCCGCCCCCTCCCCCGCTCCCACCCGCGCGCCGCCCTTCCCGCCGATGACGATCCCTGGAGTAGCGGCAGGACTTCTCTGCCGCGATTTGCCCCTGATGCAGCCCCTAACACCTCCGCTCATACCTTCTGCACCCAGCGATGCCCACACGAATGTTGACACATTTACGGCCTCCTTCCCTTCCCCCCCCTCCCTGTTCCTTCCCCTCCCCTCCCTTCCACAACCCCCCCCCCTCTACCAGGCCGTACGCCCATGGTGTACCTCAAGAGGGTGGCGGAAGGTACGGCGGCCCGCATCGCCGCCAAGCTGGTGCGTTGTGTGCGTAGATGAGGGGGGGGGCATGGGAAAGGGGAGGGGCCTGGCCGAGCTGGTGCGTGCGTGTGAGGCGGCAGGGGTGCATACCGGCGCTTGGTGGGGGTCGTGGGGCAGTGGCCATGCCACTGTGGCACAAATGAGGAGCCCTGGAACCACCTGCCTCCTTGCCCTAACCCCCGGGCCTTTCACCCCCACCCCACCCCCTCCCCGCAGGAGATCATGGAGCCGTGCTGCTCCGTCAAGGACAGGTGGCTCAGGAGGGGGGGGAGGGGGGGGCGGGGGAGGGGGGGGGGAGGAATCGAAGCCGCCAATCAGCACGGGGCACTTGCTTGACTCGACGTGACTTTGACCCGACCTGAACCAGCAACACCGACCTCGGGACCCAGATCACGAGCGCCCTGCTCAAACGACCTCATCCCTGCGTGTCCCACGTCGGGGATAGATAAGGAGGAGCGAAGGGCTGGGAAGGGCGCTGCCAGGGGCTGCGGGCTGGGGGCAGAAACAGGGATGTGGTCCGCATGGGGGCGGCATGCAGCCAGCATGTGTCAGCCCGGAGCGTGGCCGGAGGCGCCCGCCTGGGGCGCCCGGCCCGTGTCCCCGGAAACACTTCTGTGCGTGCCCCTCATTGCAGCCACTCATTGCAGCCGCCGAATCCCCAGAGCCCCCCCATCCCTTGCATGCCTTGAACCCCACCTAACCCCCGCCCCCTCCGGCTCCCTCCCCAGGATTGGCCACAGCATGATCACTGGCGCTGAGAAGGAGGGTCTGATCACGCCGGGCGTGGTGCGTGGGGCGGGGGGGTGGTCGGGTGGTCAGGGTGAAAATTGGGGGTAAACGGAGGTCAAGGCAAGGGCGGGCGTGGCTGGTGTGTGGGGCAGTGGGGCCTGGCCGGGGTGGTGCGGTGGTGTGGTGGTCTGCGCGGAACAGAGGGAATGGGTGGTCGCACACCAGGCGCGGTGCGTGGTGCGGCGGCTGGGGTTGGAGCCCGGGCAAGGCCAGGGCGGGCGTGGGGCGGTGGCGGTCGGCGCGGAGCTGGGCTGGAACGGGCCTTGAGTCAGGGCGAAAGGGTCTTCACACGGAAGGAAGGCGTTTGCAGCAAAATGACAGGTGGTTGGAGTGGAGTGGTCTTATGGGGGGTGCGGGTACGCCGGAGAACGGCGGGAGGGAGCAGGGCGAGAGGGTGCAGGGCAGGGGATGGAGGTAATCATGGGTAGCTGTAGGGTTGAATGGCACGCTGACAATAAAGAGCGCGGGTCAGGAGGGCTGCGCTCAGCCTGCTCGCAGGGCGGCATGTGGGGGCGTGGGGCGACCGGAGGAGCAGGCTGGCACCAGGTTCCGGGGGGGCGGGATGCGAGGACGGATTCTGCAGTTGATTGTCGTACCACTGCGTGCGCTGCGGCCTTCCCCCCCTCCCCCCGCAGACCACCCTCATCGAGCCCACCTCGGGCAACACCGGCATCGGCCTCGCCTTCATCGCCGCGGCCCGGGGGTACAAGCTCATCCTCACCATGGTGGGTGGGCGGGCGGGCGGGTGGGTGGGTGGGTGGGTGGGTGGGCGGGTGGGCGCGCGAATCTTACCCGTAGTCGGATCGGGAAGATACGGTAGCAACACTGATGGGGTGACAGGGTTGACGGGCGGTGATGGTGGGTGGGGTACAGGAGCGGGGCCGAGGGCTGCAAGCTCAACCTCACCAGGCAGGGTGGGTGGGTGGGTGGGCGGGGCCCTGGTGGATGTGAGGAGGGCCTTCAAGCAGCAGTGGAGCGGTGCGACGGCGGGGGCCAGGGGTGGGCCAAAGAGCCCACTGACTCCGTTCCACAGCCCGCCTCAATCAGGGGGGAGGCCTCCTGGCCCCAATGTCCATCAAGCGTTGGGCCACAGCCTCTGGGTGTGTCTGGGAGGCGCCATGAGCCCCCCCCCCTTGCTAAGTCCCCCTATCTCCTTCACATTCCCCCCAGCCCGCCTCCATGTCAATTGAGCGGCGGGTGCTGCTGCGCGCCTTTGGGGCGGAGCTGGTGCTGACGGACCCGGCCAAGGGGATGAAGGTGGGTGGTGGTTTGAAGACAGCGCGAGCGGCGGGCCAGGCCCCCGAGGGGGCAGTCGGCAAGCGCGGGCGTATGGTTTGTCTCACGGATCCCCCTTCAAACCCCCTTCCAACCCCGTCCACCGCCCACCCCCCAAGGGCGCCGTGGCTAAGGCCGAGGAGCTCCGAGCCGCCACCCCCGACTCCTTCATCCTGCAGCAGTTCCAGAACCCCAACAACCCCAAGGTGAGGTGGGTTGGGTTGAGCACTGAGATAAGGGAACACCAGCGAGGGCGGAAGGGTTCGTTCTGCTGGGTTAAGCACTGAAAGTAAGGAATGGGATGGGATGAGGTCAGCAACGAGGAGCGACGTCAGAACACGTGTGTTGATTGTGCAGCTCATGAACGTAGCTCATAGGAGATGCTTAGGAGCCGACGGCATCTGCGGAGGAGCCGAGCGTTGCACTTCGCTTTTCACCCGCATCTGGGTTGAGGATGCAGACGGGGTTATGGAAGGGGCAGGCGGAACGCGTGGTTGGCACCGATCCCCCTCCGGCTTGCGCCTTGCTCAACCCCCCTAACACCACCCCCCCCAAGGTGCACTACGAGACCACGGGCCCCGAGGTGTGGGAGGCCACACAGGGCGCCGTCGACATCCTGGTGGCAGGTGGGGGGGGGAGGCAAGAGGGGGCAGACATAGGGGTAGGGGGAAGGCAGGAGGGGGAGAGGGGGAGGGAGAGGGGGCACAAGCCAGGAAGGGCGCCATTGCTCTGTCCTCCGCCGAGTCATGCCGTTACGGCTCTCACATGACCCTACCTTGGGGATATGCGTTATCCGGACAGGACTGTCGCGTCTCACCCAAGCCATGCCGTCACGGCCCCCCCAAGTCCCTACCTTTCACCACCCCCCTTCCCCCCACCCCTGTCGCCCCAGGCGTGGGGACTGGCGGCACTATCACCGGCACCGGTCGCTACCTGTGAGCCACAACACTGGGAACTGGGATTTATTGGAGCCCTGCTCAATCTGTCCGCTAAACTACCTGATCTGTGATCCAGATCCAGATCTTGAGCTGTCTGCCTGACCCCCGCCTTGGGCAGGCGCGAGAAGAAGCCCGGTGTGGCGCTGGTGGCGGTGGAGCCGTCGGAATCGCCCGTGCTCAGCGGCGGCAGCCCAGGGCCGCACAAGATCCAGGTTGGTGGATCTAGTATTTGGAACCGGCTCGCGGGTTGGATCCAATACTTGGGCAGCTCGTGTTTGTGGTCCAGGTCTGCGCGAGCTAGCGGTCTGTTGAGTGGGTGAGGAGCGTGCGGCCATTCGCATCACCTCTCACGCACACCCCTTTCCCTCGTCCATCCAACTCTCGCTTGGATTCAGGATCCAGGATGCAGTTTGCTAAAGGAATCGAATGCAGGTTGCTAATGGAGTCGGAATGAGTGTGCACGTGAACCATCCCTCCGCCCCCGTCCGGTTCCTAGTTCGTCAAACAGCACCCGCCCCCCCCCTCCAGGGCATCGGGGCGGGTTTCGTGCCGGACGTGCTGGACACCAGCCTGCTGAGCGAGGTGGTGCAGGTGGGGGGGGCAAGGGAGGGGCAAAGCGTGCGTGTTTTGGGACGCGTGGGAGCGGGGGCGCTTTGGGCTTCTTATCACGATGGCCCGGCGCCTCCGGCCCTCCCCACCTCCCTGCCCTGACCCTCCAACCCCTGTGCCCCCCCCCACCCCCCCATCCCTCCCCCCCTGTCAGGTCTCGTCCGATGAGGCGATCACGATGGCCCGGCGCCTGGCCCTGGAGGAGGGGCTGCTGGTGGGCATCAGCAGCGGGGCGGCGGTGGTGGCAGCGATCAAGGTGTGTGGGGGGGGGCGGGGAAGGGGGTGATTTTCTGACAAACTGGAGAGCGGAGGGCGGCGGGGGAAACGGCGGGGGAAAGCGTGTGTTGGAGGCTGCTCGTTTAAGGCCGGGAAACGTAGGCGCAACGAAATGCTGGCCAGCCTCAGAATTACACCGAAAGCCCAAGAACCCGAACCGAAGCCTGACGCCTGACAGCACCAAGCGCACGCGTGTGTGTCTATGTGTGTATCCACCTTTCGCCAGGAAAGGCAGGCAAGGGTGGCACACCAGGGAACGGGGCGGCTGAGGGTCCTGCCGAGAGCCAGGCCCGTGAGTGTCCACCCGTCCCCCTCTCACCCCCCACCCCCCTGTCAGGCCGCCTGCCGGCCCGAGGCTGCCGGCAAGCATGCCGGTGGTGGTGGTGCTGCCCTCCCCTCACTCCCACTCCCCCCGTCCTCCTCTAACCCCCACCTGTCAGGTCGCCTCCCGGCCCGAGAACGCCGGCAAGCTGGTGGTGGTGGTGCTGCCCTCCTTCGGGGAGCGCTACCTGTCCTCCGTGCTGTTCCAGGGGCTGAGGGACGAGGCGGCGGCCATGACTTTCGAGGTGGGGGGGCGGATGGGTGGCGAGGGGTGGTTTGGTGGTAGGTTTGGCGGGTGGCAGGGGAGGTAGTGGGAATGAAGACGGGCAGGTGGGTGGGTGGGTGAGGCGTGCGCGTGGTACTACCGCTGCGTCATCACCCTAGCATCATCCCAGGCCTGGGTAGGAGCAGCAGGGTCAGCCGGAGGGCTGAAGCCTGCCGGGAGTCGTTGGGGCCAGCCCCTCGGTTGAACCAGCTCTCGCCTGCAGAGCCCAAAGTGGGATCTCCCTGTGCAGGCCGCCCCCGCCCCCACCCCGGCTCCGGCCGCCGCCGCCACGGCGGATGCTACCGCCGCCGCCGCCGCCACCTCAGCGGATGCCGCCGCCACATCAGCAGATGCGGCCGCCGCCGCCGCCAGCCCTGCGGCGGCTGTGGCAGCGGTTGAGGGCAAGGCCACAGACGCAACCGCCAAGGCCGCAGACGGTAACGGCACCGCAGCCGCCAACGGTAACGGCAACGCCGCCGCCAACGGCAACGCCGCCGCCAAGCCTGCTGCTGCACCGCCGCCGACGGCGGCGGACGGCAAGGCGCCCCCGGCGCCCGAGTCGCCCCCGGTGGTGTCGTGCGGCTGCTCGCGTTTCTTCAAGTAGGCGCATGTAGGGCCAGACCTCATGGCTATTGCGGGCAAGGTTGAGGCAGTGGTGAGGCTCAGGCGGCGGCACGTAGCCGCACGGAGGCCCGCAACCTGCGGTTAAGTGTGGAGGGCAGGAATAAGCTGTGGGTACGACATGTGGCTCGAGGGCGCGCGAGGGCAAGCCAGGTGGAGTCAAGCAAGTCAGCAGAGGAGCGTGCGGCCCAGGCGGATGTGACCTGCCTGGCGGATGGCACGCATCATTGGGCATGTGCCGCCTCTCTCCAGCCATCCGCGCTGCCGCCCGGGTGGCGCCAGCTCACGGTTCTTCAAGTACGGCCTGCATGGCGGCGGCGCCTGCGCGGGGGCGGCGGCGGCGGCGGCGACAGCGGCCTGCATGGCGGCGGCGGTGGAAGGCCCGCGGGCGATGGGTGGTGGCTGTGGAGGCAGTGAAGCAGTGGGTGGCTTCAAGGAAGCGCGCGGTGGAGCTGGCGGGGCTGAAAGACCTGCGAGGTTACTGTGGTCACTGGAGATGACTTGGCGGATCACTTTATTGGTGGGTGGAGGGGTGTTGGCTGCGGAGACTCGGTGGGGGACGGAGGGAAGTACGGGCTGGGCCTGGGAGCGCAATCCCGGTAGCCAGTTCCCACAAGGAGTAATCGGTGTGCGTAGGATGTCTCGCGGCGGCACGGGATGCTTTTCTGTTCGTGTGGGGTCACAGAGGGGGCTAATGGGCTGCCAGCCCCGTCGGCGTGCCGGCTTCCAGGACTTCAACAACACAGGACAGGTGTTTGGATCGGTGGGGTTGCATGGCGTCCGTACAGTAACCGATCTTGTAACCCACGCTTGCCTCCGTCCATCCGCCTCCTTGGTCTTTCGAGTCTACCGACAGCGCAACTGAGCCAGTTACAGCCTGCACTCTACAGGCGAACTGCTGCTCACGTGGGAGGAGGAACGCCGGCGGCCAAGGCTGCGTGCTGTGCCCTATCGGTCCACCGACGACGGAGCGAGGCCTGTATGAGAGGACGGGCCAGAGGCCACAGGACGGAGCCCCGCCCTCAATTATCCGAGGTGTGCATTCCGCACTACACGTCTAGGGCTCGTTGCCCTTGAGTCCGAGTCTGGACGCTCTCCTGCCTGCATCCTGCCTGCTCTCCTGCCTGCATCCTGCCTGTATCCTGGGCGTGCCGGTCCCGGCATCAACCACCCCGACCCTGGCCCGGCTGGTAGGCAGCCTGGCCTTCCTGCCCCCGGCCACGGTGATCAACGCGGAGGCCCTGGCGGCGGGTCTCTGGGTACGCCACGCGCCCCTGTGGGGCAACCCGGCCCTGCCCGCACGGGCGGCATCAGACGTGAGTACAGGAATTGAGGCAGAGTTTAGGGACCTGTTTGCAGTACGGGGCTTGACGACCGTGGGCATGGCAGTCACGTGTGCAGATGCCCTAGGCAGTATTATCGTCGAGAGTGGGGTCG
Organism: Edaphochlamys debaryana; assembly: GCA_016858145.1. NCBI lineage: Eukaryota > Viridiplantae > Chlorophyta > Chlorophyceae > Chlamydomonadales > Edaphochlamys > Edaphochlamys debaryana. Next base: position 647,594 of record JAEHOE010000049.1, read on the forward strand.
GGGGTGTGGCTGGGAGGGCCCACGCTCGGGCGCGCGCTGCGTGCAATAGGGAGTATGGCCAGAGACAGAAACACAGGACTTGCCCCTGGCACTGAGAAACGGGACAGAAATGGCCAGGCGGCTGCAGGACCTGCTGGGACGTCTGCCCGAGGGGTGGGTGGCCGCGGCGCGCGCTGCAGGCGGCCCTGCGGGGTCTGAGCTCGAGGCGTGGGGCAGAATAGCAGATAGTGTGGGGTGGGGGGACGTCGCTCTGAGCAAATTGTCGGTCCAGATTGCAACCCAGCTGCAGCTGGGCCCAGCGCGCACCCGACTGGCGCACAAGCATACAGAGTTTATTCGGGAGGCTTTGGGGACGGGGGAGGCCGCGGAGGCTGAAGTTACGCGGCTGAAGGCTGTCTGGCCCCGTTTGTGGAAGTTGAAGTGGGAAGCAAGCAACAAGGAGCCCCTGTGGCGACTTGCCATGGACGGATATCCAGGGTTTGGCATGCATCGAGCCCAGCTGGGCACGAGTGAGGTAGCCAGGTGCCCGTGTGGGCAGGCGATGAACCAAGGTGACCGGCTCCACCATTTCTGGTCGTGTGCGGCAACGATGGCAGTGCGGACAAGATTGAGCGATGCGATTGGTCGGGCAGTCAAGAGGCATGAGTTTTGGTTGGTGCAGGCCCCCGCGGGCATTCAGCAGCAAGTTTGGGATGTGGTGTGCTTGGCCGCCGTTGGGGCCATGGAGCAAGCACGACGCTACAAGTACGCGCATCGGGGTGCACAGGGTCTGATCATGCAGGCAAGGGCGCTGGCGAGGGGAGAGCTTGAAGCGCGCCTTCAGTGCTTTGCCGGGGTGGGGTCAGCCCCGTCAGATTGGGACACGGTGCCTGAGGACCACCCCATTTTGGCCGTGACTGAGGAGGGAGATGTGCGTTACATGCCCCACGTTGAGGTGATGGATGGTCTTCACTAGATCTCTTTTGGAGCCCGGGTAGGGGCCCTGCCGTTCAAGCTAGGGGGCGGCGTGCTGGCTTGCAGGGGGTAAGCCCGTGAGGTTGGCTGTCAAGCCACGGCGTTCAGCTGCCGTGTACCCCGCTGGGGTCCCTCATTGTAACCACCGAGGACTGCCTGCAGGTCAGAACAGGGGGGCACGTATCTAGATGTGTCCAGGTAGGGCAGGTCCATGAAAGACTGAAGTACGTGCTTGCGCGCCTGCCCTGCCAGCCTCCAGCGGCGAGAGTCATGTCCTAGCAAGACATCAAGCGAATGGCATGAAGGAAGAAGGATGTACTGCCGAGGGGGGCAGTGGCTTAAGCGGACAGGTCGTGACAGGTCATGGCGGGTGGAGGCGGCGCGTCATATGCGGCGCGCGTCGATGCCGATAATGGCCGCTGGGCGAGCGAGACGGAGCAGGTGTGTTCGGTCGGGGACGCCCCGTCCACATCTCTCGCTGACAATGTTGCTGCGAGCGTTATAAGGGAAAAGGAAGAAAGGCATGGACAGAACCGCGGGCCGGGTGGGGGCGGAAGGGGTTCCCGGTGCGGTGCGGGGCACGCGTCGTGTCCGACGGGGCAACGTTGTCGAGCGAGTTACCGCCACCAGCACAGTTACTTGTCCCCCAATAAGCCCCGATACATAGCAGTGCTTGCATAGGGCAGGGAGAAGGCCAATGCGCGCCAGGGACCCCCAATGCCTTCCAGCTCGCTGCCCTGGACGCGACTTCGCACGATGAATCCAGGCAACTCTGAAGGGGCAGCTAGCACGAGCCAGGCGGTCCCGACGGCGAGCCTAAATAGCGAGGCTCCATCCCAGAGCAGCCAAATTGACACGCCCTCGACTAGTAACGGACGACCAAATAGCCCAGCGAAGCCGTCGCTTCTGCAAAGCCCGGACCTGCGGGAGCTGTTCTCCAAGTAAGCAAATTGCCATGGTCCGGCCGCTGACCCCGCCCTCGCGCCCGTCTACCTCGCTGCTGTCGCACACCAAGCTTCAGTCAGCAACTGAGGCCGGCTGTACCTCATTCGCGCGCCTCGAAAGGCACCAGCGTGTCGGTCCGGCGCTAGCTGAGGCCAAAGCCCTCGGCAGGCCCGCCCCCGAACCCCCACGCCTGCCCCCTCTCCACCCCAGGCACGTCTGGCGGCGGGAAACCCGGAGACGACTGAAGCGGTTCAAACCCAAAGAGGTTCTCGCGCTTATAAAGGAAGAGCGATGGACGATCATTGTGGCGCTCATCTTTGCGGCGCTATTACTCACGCTGGAGCTCACAGCCTGGAAGTGAGAGGGCGGGTGGCGGTGGGCAGGGCAACCGACCCCAGGGCCCACCCTGGGCCCTTCCCTGGGCCCCTCTGGGCCTCTCTGTGCCCGGGCCTCTCTGTGCCCCGCACCAGCACTGGCGGGTGGGGCCTGGCGGGGCCTCCAGGCCCCTTGAGGTGCTGCGGCTTTGAGCACCTTGCAGACCAGCCGGGAACATTCTCTCCCCAGAACCCTCCCGGGAACCTGGTGGCTCCGGAGGGGAGGGTGGCGGCCGATGTCAGGGGAGTGCTGGGCCGCCGGCAGAAGGGAGCAAGGGGCTGCGGCGCCTCGGAGCCCGGGGGCAGGGCAGGGTGCGCCGCCGGGCAGTGGCGGCAGAGCCGTGGAAGGGGGGTTGTGGCTCGAGGGAGGGGCTGGGAGGGCTGCCGCCGGGCGCCGGGGCCGGTCGGTGGTCCTGAGGCAGGGCGGGAGGCGCTCGCTGCGCAATCGTTGCCTTGGGGCGACAGGGTGGATGGGCGGTGTTGTTAGCCGACGGGGGAGCGCGTGGGTGGGGGTTCAAAAGGGAAGCAGCTCAGCAGCCTCATGTCAGTGCAGTCAGGGAGGACGGTTCGGGAGGCAGGGGCTCCCCTTCTGGGGCGGTCTCCTCTGGCGGATGGGGGGGGTGTCACGTAGGGCAGGAGGGGGCCGGGCTGCGGGCCGGGCTGCGGGGAGGGGTGCGGCGGATGCGGCGCGAGCGGAGGCACGTGTAGGGAGTAAAGGCGGACGCCCATACACACGCACACGCCAATACACACGGCCTCAACCCCCTCCGCCCCCGGTCCTTGCCCTCCCGCAGGCACCTGTCCGTGGACGCCTGGTTCTCCCTGTGGACGCTGTACGTGTGCTCCGTGCCCATGGTCCGGGGGGCGGTGGACCCGGACGTGTGCCTCTTCGGGGGCGCCACACGTGAGGCGGGGGGCGGAGGGGGCTGCGGGCGTGTGTATGGGCGCGTGTGCGTGGTGCTCCGTGCCCATGGTCCGCACGCGAGGGAGGAGGAGGGCGCGGGGCGGAGGGGACTGTGGCACCACGCCCATACTCCGCTTGGCCCTCCCCTACCGCACCTCCCCCGCCGCCCTGACGCCTAGAGACGCCTTTGCGGGCCTTGCGAACGACTTACAATGGACGTTGTAACCATCACCCGCCTGCCCCCCTGCCCTGCCCCGCCCTGCCCCCCCCTGCCCTGACCCCCCTGTAGTGCTCCTCCTAAGAGGCATCATCACGCCCAGGGATGCCTTTGCGGGCCTCGCCAATGACTCCATCGTAACCATTGCTCTGATGATGGCCATCGCCGCGGGTCTGGAGAGCAGCGGCGCGCTGGAGTTCGTGCCGGAGCTGGTGCTGGGGCGCAGCCGGCGGGAGTGGGTGGGGCAGGTGAGGGGGCAGGGTGGGTGGGAAGCGTGTGTGTTTCGGGCCGCGTGGGGCAAGGCCATGCTGGGGAGGCCCAGACCATGCACGTTGACCGACTGGCTCTGGAACCGGAATCCGGGGAGATGAAGTGCGAGGGGAGGCCCAAGTGTCCCACTCTTGATTCCCCGGCGCCGCCCCCTCACAAAGCCCCCATGCCATGCTTTCCCTCCCCCCCCAGCTGCGGTTACACATCGCTGTGGCGTCCACGTCAGCGGTCATGAATAACACCCCCCTCGTGGCGGTGAGGAGGGGGGGAAGGGGGGACCGGGGGGAAGGGGGCAGGGAGGGGGAACGCGTGTGTGTATGAGCGTCCGTGTCAGCGGTCATGAGCTTGGCCCCTGCCCCCCCCCCCCCCCTCCCCCCCCTGTCAGGTCATGATCCCAGTCGTGGAGGCCTGGTGCCGCGCCAACAACCACCACGTGTCCAGATTCATGATCCCGCTGTCGTACGCGGCGATCCTGGGCGGGCTGTGCACCGTGATCGGTACCAGTACGACACTGATTGGGAGGGGCCTGGCGCAGGAGACCATGCCGGGTCTTAAGATCCCGTTCTTGAGATCGGTGAGGAGGTGGACCTTGGCTCAGCCCTATCGCGTTGAGTGCAACCTAGTCTCGTTGACTGGTTTGGTTGGGTGTGGCAAGGGGGATGCGAACCGGCTTGCTTTGTGCTCAATGGTCCTCGGGTGCTGCAAGGTGACTTGCTCCACGTTCCCTGCCCCGCGTTGCCCCCCGGAAAGAGTGATCTCTCATTCGCTGCCTCCATCTCCGGTCAGGCGTTATCGGCCTACCCCTGACCGTTCCCCTCTTGCCTCCCCCCTCTTGCCTTCCCCCCCCCCCCCTTGTCAGGGGTCATCGGCCTGCCAATCACGGTGGCGGGGGGCATCTACGTCGTCATCTTCTCACGCTGGCTGCTGCCAAAGCGGGATACGCTCATGGCGGCAGTCGTGGCAGATCCGCGAGAGTACGTCGTGTCCGTACGCGTGGACACCCGGTACGGCCACATAGGTGAGTGCGCCGTACGGGTGCCGTACACGGGCCTTACGGCGCTCGGCCTGTACGATGCTCGGGTACCGGCGCTCTGCGGTCCCTGCCTTGCGGGATGACCTGAGCAGGATCGACTCGTGTAACCCCCTCTTCCCCTCGGCCCCTTGCCTCCTCCCCCCTCTATGTCTGGCCCCTGACAGGTCGGACGATAGAGTCCGCGGGGCTGCGCCACCTGCGCGGCCTCTTCCTGGCGGACCTGCAGCGGGCGGATGGTACGACAGTGCCCTCGCCGCCGCCCACCACTGTCGTACTGCTGGTACGGATGGCGGCGGGGAGAGGGAGGGGCGGGGAACGTTGGTTTGCGGGGATGTAGGAGGACGGCAAGGAGGTGGGGGGAGGAGGGGGCGGGGGACGGTACCCAGCTGAGCTGCTGAAGGGAAGCTGTGTCGCTATGCGTGGGGCACATGGGGGCGGCCAGGCTGCGGATCGAGGGAGGGGCAGGGGGTGGAGTTTCCACAGGATGCAGCCGGAGAGGGGAAGGGGCGACGAAGGATGCGGTCGGTACCGAAGCTGTGCTGCAATTGCAAACTGTGTGCATTATGTGTGCAATTATGTGTCCATCAGGTGTGCAATTGCAATAGCGAGAATAGGGCTGCGTGGGCGCATGGGGCGTGTGGGGGCTTGAGGGCGGAGACAGACGGGCAGGAAGGCAGGCGGGACGCTGGGGGCGGGGGTGGCACGGGGATTGCTTTCACGCCGTCTGTGCTGGCAGCCCCAATGGCTGGCCATGCTGTCTGGGGCGGCTTTGGCTCTACTGCCCCTCGGCGCCTGTCGGTCACCCCAAACCGGGGATGGGAAGGGGAAGGGGAAGGGACGGGGAACAGGTTTCTGTATTCCCCTCGGCGCCTGTCTCTCACCCCAAGCCCTTTTCCTCCCTCCGTTGCACATCGTCAGGGCGACAAGCTGACGTTCGCAGGGGACATCACGGGCATGCAGCACATCCTGTCCCTACCCGGGCTCAGCCCCGTCAGTGAGTGTGGTACCCGACAGGGGGGGGGGAGGGAGGGAGGGAGGGAGGGAGGGGGGTAGGGGCCTGCCTCAGAAGGCTTCAAATCAGGGGGGGGGGAGTTTGGACCAGACGAGAGCATGCCAATTGTGGGAGGCCCTTTCAGGGGAAGCTTGGGACCGAGCCGTCCCTCCCGCCGCCCCCTCCCCCCCCTGACGCTCTCCCGCTCTGCTTCGAACACCCCTCCAACCCCCCTCTATCTTTTCCTTCGCTCTCCAATGCTCCGAAATTTACACACACACCCCTCGCCGCCCCTGCCCCCCTTCCCTCCCGCAGGCTCCGCCGACCTGGCGGCTGACATTGAGGAGAGCGCAGCGGGGGGCAGCGGGGACCGAGTCATGGTGGAGGCGGTGAGGGGGGGGGCGGCGTGAAAGGGGGGGGTAATTGATGCGGGGGCGGAGCCGCGTCGCCTCTAGGTCCGTCCACGAGATCTCCAAGGTGTCCGCGTGACTCAGAGATGGTGTAGTTCAGCGCCAGGGGGGGTTGGGGCCGGGGGGAAAGTAGGTTTCGCACTCCACCCTTCCGCGATCGCCTTGGTCTGCCCCTGATGCGGCCGCCCTGCCTCTGCGCACTCACACCCGCTGCTCCCGCAGGAGCTTCAGACCCCTGCCGGCTGGACCCCACAGGCTGACCCCTCGCATCCCGTGGCCTGGCTCCCCTCCCCCCACCCCTCCCCCCCTCCCTCCCCCTCTCGCCCCCTGTCAGGTCGTATCCCTGTCCTCCCCCATCGTCAACATGACCATTCGGGACTGCCACTTCCGGTCCCGGTACGGCGCTGTCGTACTCGCCGTACACCGCAACGGCGAGCGGGTGACGGGCGGCCTGGGAGACATCGTGGTCAAGGTGGGGCGGGAGGGAGGGGGGGGACTAGAGAGGGAGCAGGTTTAGGGAAAAGGGGGGAAAGAGGCAAGGGAAGGCGGGGGGGCGGGGGGGTGAACGGGTAAGGCAAGGGGGAAGGATACAAGGCGAGGGTATACGGGAACGGCAGCAGGGGCCTCAAGGCCGCCAAAGCCCTCACCCTCCCTCCCCTCCCCCCCTGTCAGGGTGGTGACACCATGCTGCTCGAGGCCTCCTCTGACTTCCTCCCCACCTCCCCTTGCCTCCTCCCTCCTCCCTCGCTCCCCTCCCCCCCTGTCAGGGTGGTGACACCATGCTGCTCGAGGCCTCCTCCGACTTCCTCCCCCCCTGCCCTTGCCTCCTCCCTCCCCCCTCGCTCCCCTCCCCCCCTGTCAGGGTGGTGACACCATGCTGCTCGAGGCCTGCTCCGACTTTTCCTCCCCCCTCCCCTTGCCTCCTCCCTCCCCCCTCGCCCCTCCCCCCTGTCAGGGTGGTGACACCATGCTGCTCGAGGCCTGCTCCGACTTTTCCCCCCCCTCCCCTTGCCTCCTCCCTCCCCCCTCGCCCCTCCCCCCTGTCAGGGCGGGGACACCATGCTGCTCGAGGCCTCCTCCGACTTCCTCGAAAAACACAAGTACAGCAGCGAGTGGGCCCTGGCGGTGGACGCCTTCAGGTGGGGGGGAAGCGGGTGTGAAGGAGGGGGGAAACGTGTGTGTTTGCACGTGATGCGCGTGGGGTTGGGTGGGAAGGTACAGCAGCGAGTGGGCCCTGGCGGTGGACGCCTTCAGGTGGGGGGAAAGGGGGGTAAGAAGAAGAATGGCTTCCTGCGCCCCCCAACGCTCGGTCCTTCATCCTCAATCTCACCTGTGCCGCCTCCCTCCCTCTCTTTGCCGCCTCCCCCCGATCCGGATCTGGATCCGGATCCAGGGTGGCGCCCCCCCGGCGCGACCCCCTGGCCCTCTTCACGGCCATGGGCGTGTTCATCGCCATGATCGTACTCAACAGGTGAGATCTTGTCGTACGAGATCAATCTGGCAGGTGCTGGGCTCGGCTAGTCGACTAGGTTTGGGGTCGGTTGCCTGCTGCGCTTCCCCGCTGTTCCACGCACCCTTCCCTTCCCACCCTTCGACCCCCTTCCCCTCCCCTCCCCCCCTCACCTCCGCCCCCCCCCCCAGCATGGACATCCTGTCCCTGGCCACCACGGCCCTCGTCTGCCTTTATGTCTACCTCCTGACAGGTAGGGGGGGAGGAGGGGGACGGGGCTCAGGTTAGGTCAGGGTTGGATGGATCGAGGTAGCGTGTTGTAGAAAGCTGTAACTCGGGAATGCGTTGTCACTAAGCACGGGTGAAAGGGTCTTGGGGCGTGCAAGGGAAGGTCGAAGGGCTTCCCTCCTGCCACCCACACCGAGGGGGCCTGACTGCATCCGTCTTGTACGTAAGGGAGGCCGAAGCCCCCTCGCAGCTGCTCTGCGGCCCGACGCCCATCCTAACCTCCCCCCCCCCCTTGCCCTCTTGCCTCCCCCCCTCCCCCCCTGTCAGGAGTCATGACGGTGGCACAGTTCCGTAGCGCCATTCCGGGCATGGTACTGCTCACGGTGGCGGGCGCCTTCGGGATCGCCCGTGCGCTAACGGTCACAGGCGCGTTTGCCGTACCGTGCGGCTGCCGTACAGATGCGTAACGTGGTTTGAGGGCCATTTTTGAGCCACGCCACTTGGCCCATCCTGCCTTCTTTCCCCCCTCTCCCCTCGCCCAAACCAGGCGTGGCCACCAAGCTGGCCGAGTCGCTGCTCCACGTGTTCTCATGGATGGGACGATCCGGTCCCGTGGCGGCGGTCTACGTGGCGACATCCGTACTTACGGCGCTGCTTAGTAATGGGGCAGCCGTAACGCTCATGTTCCCCATCGCGATGGATCTGGCGCTGCAGGTGGGGGAGGCTGGGGGGCGGGGGGAAAGGGAGGGGTAAAGCGTGTGTGTTTTGTGACGCGTGTCGGGGAGCGGCGGGGTCCGGCTGTCGTAGCGGCCTCCCCAACCCTTGCACGGCCCCCGTCACCCCATGTCGCCCAATCCCATCCCCTGCCTCATGCCTCCCCCCTCCCGCTACCCCCCCCCCCAGGCCAAGATCAATGTCAAGGGCCCCCTCTATGCCCTCATGGTGGGTGCCTCCTCGGACTTCTCCACCCCCATCGGCTACCAGACAAACCTCATGGTGCGTGTTTGTGGGGAGGAAAAGGGAAGGAAAAGCAAAGGGCGGAAGTGAGACCGGGGCTGTGCCGGATGGGTCGGGGCGGATGGGTTTTAGCCACGTCACTGATAGTGGCCTGACTCAGGGCCCCTCTCATCACCTGCCCTTCGCCTTGTGCTCCCCCACCCTGACAGGTCTCGGGGCCCGGCGGCTACCGATTCCTGGACTACACGCGGTTCGGTCTGCCGCTGCAGGTGGGCGGGGGGCCGGCGCGGGGGGCGGCGGGGAAACAGAGGGGAGAAGCGTGTGTGTATGGGCGTGTCCGACGGTTACCCGTTCCTGGACTACACACGCCTCGGTCTGCCGCTGCAGGTGGGCGTGCTAAGGTTGAGGAAACGGCCGAAGGCTAGGGGCAAAGGACTCCCTGGGCGTGGGGGGGCGGGGCTGGGGGCTTTGCGGGGCTGACGACGCCAGCCTGTCCCAAACCCAGATCACTCCAACTCCCCTCCCGCCCTCTTCCTCTCCTCCGCCCCCACCCCCCATCCAGTTCATTACGGCCTTGATCACCATCCCAATCTGCGTGCTCTACTTCAACTGAGGCTTGAACCGCCAACCCCCAACCGCCAACTACCAACTGGCGCTCTGTTTTTTGCGGCAAGCGGTTGTCGAGGAGGGCGTCCGAGGGGGGAGGAGGCGCAAGCGGCAAAGGGAGGAGGTCGGGATCTATCAGCGGAAGGGAAGAAGCGGGGGCAGAGGAGCGGCAACGTGGGTCACTACCGGTGGGGCCGCGTATGTATTGCATACTTTGGTTGCGTTGGAGGCTTACTAACCCGGACAGGGGCCGCCAGGAGGGGGAGTCGAGCTCTCTCATCGGCCAGCGGAATAAGCCACGCACGTGCCCGGTATTACGAAGGTACTCACAGGGGGGTTTGTCCTAGGGTTGCGGGCTCATGGCAGTTAGGCGCTGCTTCACAGGCGGCTGCGTCGCAGCAGGCGGCGTACGCACGTCAGGGGTTGACCGAGGGCCGAGGGAAGACCGGACCGTTTATGGGGAGTGACGGGAGCTGACGTGGACACGCATTGACGTATTGACCGGGCCGGTAGGCCGACTGCTGAGAATACCATGTATAAGCCTGGTGGTGTGTGCCGACGCCTTGCCTGGCGCCTCGTCGGGCGCTGCATCATGGGCGGTAGGGCCTGGCGCCCGGCCGCTCAGGCCACTGGGGCTTTCCCACTGGGGCGTGTTCCGCGCACGTGGGGGTTCGTGGGCAGGCAGGCAGGCAGGTGGGTGAGGTCGGGGGAGAAGGAGGCTGGCGGATTGCCGGCAGGGTGTGGAGCATGGGGTGTGGTTTGGGCCTCGTGCCGCCGTGTGGGGGTAGCGCTCGTGTGGGCAAAGCTGCAGCCCCCCGGTCGACTGAAAGCGAGTGCGTATTCGGGGGCAAGGAGTGGGATTGGGAAGCGCTGCGGACGTACGGGAACTGTACTGCACGTTTTTTCCCTCAAGAGTTACTGTGGCTTTGGTTAAATCTGGTACGGCATCATGTACGGCAAGCGGTGCGGCATCGCGTGGTTGGGCGACAGATTACGGTAGTGTTGGGGAAGGCCGTGTCCCTGCGTGTGAGGGCGCAGTGGGGCCTTTGGGCGCGGCAGCACGGTGTGTCGCATGCAGTGGGTACGGCACCGTACGGCACCGTACGTCGCTAGCTAATTGGGACGGGAAGTTACTGTTTCGGAGGCTCAGCATGCAAGGCCCCAGGTGTGAGCAGGCGCTGAGGGTGACGGCATGATGGCAAGTGAGCCGCGTCTGTCGGGCTATATGGCTTATTATGGCTACTACTCTCAGAGGGCGCTTGGAGCAGGGTCGACACACCGGCCACGCGCACCCCCTCCGCATGTGCCCTCTCCGCACACGGGCTGGATGGCAGCAGCGGGGTGGCCGCGTGTGCCCCTTCCCAGCGGCCCGGGCTGGCTTATGAGGGCTATACGTACGTACGGCGGTACAGTTGCGGCGTGATGAGCATTGCACGCCTGTACGTGAGATACGACGGCGGCGGTGCCACGTTTCCCCGAACGCCCGAAGTGGCAATCATTTAACTTGATGGCGGGGAGCGGAGAACAGCGTGCTTGCGTAACTGCTCTGCCGAGCAATGTGGAGTGCAGCAGTTACGGTGGCGCCTGGCGGGCTCTCTGCTTTCCTGTGGATCGGAGCGAGAGGGGGGCGTGCACGGCTCCATCCATCCCAGCTTGCCGGCTTGCTCCCTGTAAGGCGCACGCATTGACAGGGGCACGTCGCCTGCCGGTAGCTCGGTACACGCCAATAGATCCAGCTGTCGGTCACTCGGCCCCCAGCTCGCAAGCTGGAGTAATGGACGGTCTACCCGGGCCCCGCTGTTGTTGTTGTTGTTTACATGGACAAGGCGTCAGCCCCTGAACTTCACCCCACGCGGGCCGTGGGCCATTCAATGGGCCCCCAGCCCCCCGCGCACCCCAGCCCCCGCACTGTACCTAGGGTCGGTCTGAACTAACCCTGGCCCCGCCACCGCCACCGCCGCCGCAATCAATTCCACCCCGCCCATAGCGCACGTGTGGTGATCTTGCGTAACCTCCGTGACCTGGCCCTTCCTGGCCCTCCTGGCCCTCCCTCCTCGTCATCACGGTGGCTCGAAATCTCCCCATATACCAGCACCGGTATCCTAACCCTACAGGAGCTCACTATCTCGAGACCAAGTGTCACTCACTAGACAAGAACACACGGCACATGCCCGGCCGGAGTAGTACGCGCATCGTTCATTCTTGATCCACCCAGTCACCGTGCACTGCCATGTGGCAGTTTGCAGTCTTGCATCATGTCGTTGCCGTACTATTTCAGTCTGCATCCATGCATTCGTAGGCCAAGCCATGCAGTAGTGCACAGACCCCATTAGTGATGCAAGAAAACGCAATGGCACGAAAGCACAGGCAGGACTTGTCTCTGTAGCTGCTGCTCACAGGAGCGCCATTGCCGCAGGCTTGGGCTGCTTTGGCCGCCGCCGCCGCCGGCAGACAAGACAGCGGCCTTTGCTGCTGCTTCGGAACCTGCTGCACACCGCCGCCGCCGCCGACCTGCGGACTGTGGTCCAGCGCCTGCAGCAGGGCGCGTGCGTCGCCGCCGCCGCCGCCACCACTGCCGCCGCCGCCGCCGCCGTCGCCGCCGCCGCCGCCGCCGCCGCCGCCGCCACTGCACCCATCCACAGTGCAAACGGTGTGGCCGACGTCCTCCTCTGCTGGGAACTGTGCGCGCGAGGCGGCGGCTCCGTGCCCATCCGTGCCGTCCACCGGCAGGGCCGACTCGCACTCGCCGCCCTCCTCGCCGTCCTCGGCAATGGGCGCGAGGCTGGAGCCAGCGGACGCAGACCAAGAGGACGCCCTGCTCCCTGGCCGGCCTGCTGCCAATGCGGCCCCCGCACGCGCGCTGGCACTGCCGCCGCCGGCCGGGTGCTGCTGGGACCGCCGTCGGGACCTGGGCCCCGCTAGGCCCTGCTGGGCCCTGAGTATCCGTACGGATACGACGCGGCCCTGGCGCGGGGCGGAGCGCCGGCAGCCCTTGCCCCGCATCGCCGCCCACAGAAGCTGCGTCTGGGAGGAGGGCGCGTTGTCATCGGCGCCACCCATGATTACCACTCGCCGTCCCAAGGCGCTGTAGGGAGTGAAAGGTGTGGCCCCCCGCTCCGCGTGATGGGGGCCGTGCGGGCCGGTCCCGGCAGGCAGGGGTGTGTGAACCCACCTCGATGGGCTGTCGTACGGACGGTACGGCGTGCGTCACCACCGAATACGGCAGGCGGCCAGGGTTGAGGCAATCAAGGGGGGAAAGGAAGAAGGTCTGTTGATTTCAATGCTTCATGACAGATCCCGCCCTCACAGAACAGTGCTTCAACCTAGCCTGCCTGCCACTCCGTTGACACATTGTCCCGTCCGTTCCGTCTACCGCATTCATTCCCACCTCCCGACGGAGTAAGACCTATCGTGGTATGCACCTACCTGGTCATTCCGCTGCGGCAACCGTGCCTTGGCCGGATCGCCCACCGCCTCTGCCTCCGTCTCTGCTAACGCCGCTTCTGCTGCTGCCGCCTCAGCTGCTGCCGCCGCCTCTGCCGCCGCCGCCTCTGCCGCCGCCGCCTCTGCCGCCGCCGCCTCTGCCGCCGCCGCCTCTGCCGCCGCCGCCTCAGCTGCTGCTCCTGTTGCCGCCTCCGCCGCATTCGCCTCTGCCTCCGCCTCTGACTCCGCCGCTGCATACGCAGCGCAGGCCGCCACGGCGAGGCGGTGGCGGCCGGCGGCCTGCTGCACAGCAGGCTGCCGCGCCAGCTTGGAGTGCATGGAAGGCTTGCATTGCTTGGAGGCGATTGCTTCGACGGCGCCGCCGGGCCAGGGGAGCTCCTGCTGAGGGTCCTCCAGCTTCAGATGCTGGGGAATCGTGTCGTACGTCACCGCCTCCGCCTCCGCCTCTGCTGCCGCCTCTGCCTCCGCCTCGGTCTCCGCTGCTGCTTCCGCCTCCGCCGCCTCGTGGGCGCACGCCTGCTGCTGCTGCGGAGGCCGGGTGGCGCCGGCGGAGGGCCCTCCGACGACCCCGCCGCCTGCGCCGCCGCCGCCGCCGCCGCGCCTCCCAGCTGCCGCCTGCAGCAAACCTGTGGCGGCTCTGCAGTCTGGGGCAAGGCTGGCCAGGCCTGATCCCAGGGGCTTCAATTTGCCGTGGGCTGCTGGTGCTGACGGGGCGGATGACGAGGCTCGTGCTTGCCCGGCGGGCGTCGCCGCAGCAGCGCCTAGCGGCGGCGGCGGCGGCGGCGGCGGCTGAGGGTGCTGCAGCCCACATGGATCCGCTGCTGACGTGGATCCCGTGGATCCCGCCGCCTGCCGTACTTGGATCCCGTACTGCCGCTCATTAGTAGCAGCAGTGGCCCAGGTGGACGACAGGCCAGCGCTTGCGACAGCAGGCGGGTGTGGAGGGGCATGTGCGGCAGAGGACGAAAGGGCTTTGCGCCATGCGGCCATGAGTTGATCGTAGTCCAGGAGCCCCAGACCGTCGTGCTGTATCACGAGCTCATAGCCCCTTGAGCTCTGCTGCCTGCTCATTTCGTTTCAAGGTGCCCCGGCCGGCAACTTATAATAATGAACCGCTGCGAGTAGATTGATGGACGGCTGTTTGTGGACACATTCGCTCATTCATTAGGAATGACGCGTTACAGGGTTGCGGCCAGCGGGCAGACGAGCTGCCGGCCCCGCATAAGGGGGAGAGAGTCAACTTCCCCCGACCCCAGGCGTTCCCTAAGGGATCGTCCACTACCGAGCCTCCACCTACTCCAACCAAGCCAAAGAATTGAGACACCCGGCCCACGCGGGTCACGGGGAAAGAATCAGCAGGCCGAAGCCGAGTCCAGGGCCAGAGCCCCGCCATGTCCACAGCACGTCCGCACCACCGAATCCAAGCTCCAAAGTTCCACTACCGCCAGACAGACCACCTACTCGCAGCACAGGACCGGGGGGGGCGCACAGCCAGGCGCAAACCCCCACGAGAAGCGGGCAGCCGAAGCTCCCGAAAGAGGCGGGCCGGGGAGAGCACAGCTCCCACGGCCAAGAGTCGGGCCCCATGGGCCAAGCCAGAAACGTCTGTAACGCGCCAATCCTAAACTGCCCCCGGGGAGCGCGGCCTCCGCTGCGAGCACCGCGCACCCGCGACGGGCCATCAGCACCACCTACTCAGCGCCGTGCCACTCCCGTCGAAGAAGCGCCACGAACGAAGAACACCAGCGAAAGCTCCAGGCAGCCGACCGACCAGAGCCACCTGGGGAGCACGCAGCCAAAATCGGGGCGACCAGAAGCGCCGGCCAAGCGCGCCCCCAAACGCCGGCCGACGCGCGGACCCGGCGCCCCAAGAATCATTCATTAGCCACCGCGGCAACGCATCATGATAAGATGCTGATGAGCATGAGGCCTTGCCAACCGGCACCCGGGCTACCTGTTCTTGGTGGTTGCGGGGCGGCGGGAGGGGCAGGGGGGGGGGGGCAGGGGGGGGGGGGGGGGGGGGGGGGGGCAGGGGGGGGGGGCATGGGCGGGCGGCGGGACCGGGGGAGGGCCGGGGAAAAACGCGGGAAGTGACTCGACCTTGTAACCTGTTTTACGCAACCCGGCTTCCCACTTGGATGAAAGCTGGTTCAGAAGCGTGTCTTGCCTGGTTCAGAGGCGTGTACTAGAAGCGCGACAACAAAGGCCGTGGCCCCACAAACTCGTGGGTCACAGAAATAGTGCGCGGCGCAGCCCGAGGGCTGTTGTCTTCGCGCACGGCTCCCCTGCGCCTCGACGGTCGTACGCGTTTTGCGACGGTTGTATCGCTTTGCAGTCCGGAGTGAGACGAGCCATGCCTGCGCCAACGGGAAGATAGCACGTCACAACTCATGACAGCGCGCGTCGGCACAAGTCGCGGGCACACAGGCGAGCGTTGCGTGAAGACGAACTGCTGGCTGCGTTTTTTTGCGGCTCTGCACCTCTGCACACCTCTCGGCGATACTCAGTCCCGCAGCAGGTCAGGGCCACGGTCCGTTGCGACGGGCGGGCTTGTCCGTGCGTCCGGCTGGTGCTGCAGTAGCATACGCTCTTGCGAGACTGGTCGTGGATGGATGGTCTGCAATGCTGTAGGACGCTTTCACTTGTCTCTTGCCATCTCGATGGTATGGACATGATGGGGAGTCACCAAGTTGACAAGCCAATTATCGTAGTTTTGCGGCGGTGGATGGAAGTACGCTGTTGCCCAAGCAAACGGCAAGACTGCGTGTGTTGAGCGCTACTGCTGTATAACACAGTGCGCGCGGTCAAAGTGCGCGCGCGGAACCGGACACATACCCGCCGCTCGACAGTCTGTATCCGATGTGGCTCGATGCCGAATCGAATTCAAGCCAATGCCTTTTCCACGGGCCCGTCCGGCCGGCACGATACTGCAGCTTGGGACCTGACTTCGCAACCATTCCTAGAGCCGTGGTCGAGGTGCGTGCGGGTCGGGAGGCACGCACGCACCAACCGGCAATGCACTGCATGGCATGCAGAGCGAGCTGGGCTGCAGAAGAGCCCCAGACCTGTCCTCACCCTCGCCACCGCCCACACTCTGGCACCCCTCCCCCCCCCCAGGCACGGATCTGGCAAGCCGGGGTTCACATCCCCCCCCCCTCACACACACCCCACACGAACCAGCAGGTCCGTGCCGGTGCCAGACACCCGCCCTACGCCAGCCCTGCCCTACCCATGATGCTTCTGAGCCCCACGGGGGCTACTGCATGCCCACCTCACCCGCACACCAATGGGGGCGCGTCCACCCGATCAGCCCTCAAATCTCAACTCCTATACCAAAACCGATACCGCGTCCCCCCATCCCCACCCCCACCCTCCCGATGGAATTAGGCGAAGGACTCTTCTTCACACGGGCCCTCACAGTCTCGCCTTCCGATCCCGCCAACCTCCCATCCCCACCCTAGTTCGCTCACAATCTCGTCTGCGGAGCCCCTGCCTGCGCAGGAGTGCCCGGACCCCGGCCAACACCATGCAACGCCAGTCACCGCGGCACCACGCCCCGTTGTCCGTAGTAACCCCAGCCCGCCAGGCCCCGACTCCCGCCTCCCAACTGATTCCACTCACCATAAAGGCTCTCGCCACCATGGAGGGGCGCACGCCTCAGGGCCGCGGCCGCTGCTGCGACCCCGCCCCCGCCCCCGGCCCCGCCTGCTCCCCCGCCAATTGCTGCAGCGCTGCTCGGCACCACTCGGCCTGCCGCCCATACAGCTCCGCCACAGCGCCCGGCCATGGCACGGCGCCGCCGGCGGCCGCCTCCGGCTCCGCCACGCCGTTCTCCGTCGCTGCCGCTGCCGTCGCGGTCGCTGCCGACGCGGCGGAGGCGGCAGCGGCCTTGAGGTATCGCTCTAGGAACGCTCCGGAACCGCCTGCCGCCGCCAGCGCTGGGTGCAGCCGCAGCCGCCGTGCCACCAGCGCCGCCGCCGTCGCCGCCTGCCGCCGCTCCACCAGGCTCGCCGCCAGGCAGGGCAGCACGCTGGCGGCGGCAGCGCCACCGCCGCCGCCGCCGCTGCCGCCTGCTGGCGGCGCCGCCGGCACTGCCCGGACCAGCGCCGGCAGCAGCGGGTGCGCGACGGCCGCGAGCCGCGCCGCCTCGCCGGCCCTAACGAGCTGCGCCAAGAGCACTACGGTAGCGGTGGAGAACCGTTTGTTCGATCCCGGCCCGGAGCAGGCGCCGTCGGCGTCGGCGTCGGCCGGCAGCGGCGGCGGCGGCGACTCCTCCGCCTCCGCCAGCGCTCGCTGCCGCTGCGCCTCGTACGGCGACGCAAGGCCCAGGCACCAGGCGGCGGCGGTGGCAGCGGCGGTGCCGTCAGGCCCTGCCGCCGCCGGTGACGCGAGGGTGCCGTCGGCGACCGCGGCGATGAGGGAGTCCAGGTCGGACTCGGACAAAGGCCTTAGCGGCGCCGCTGGCCCGGCGGCGGCGGCGGCACCGCCGTCGGATGCGCCGGCGTCGGGCGCAGCTCCCGCAGCCGACGGAGGTGGATCCAGAAGGCTGCACACGCAGGGGGCAAGGGGCCGATTCAAGAAGGGGTTGTTAGGAGCGCTCGACGACGGAGATGCATGGGCACACGCACCCACGTCGTCCTGTGTCGGAGCCCCACCCCAACCGTCAACCGCCTGGCCCCTGCGGCCGTAACGCTCCGTAACGCTCACCTGACCGCCGCCGCCAGGTGCCCCCCGCGCAGGAGCTCCCTCGCCACCGCCGCCCAACACCGGTGCAGCGGCGACACACCCTCCTCTGCCGCCTCTGCCGACCCAGCTGACGGCGCTGCTGGCTCGTCCCAGACGGCGCCGTCGCGCCAGACCTCTGTCAGCAACCTGCCGAGAAGACGAAGCGTCGCGACGTCGGCCGGCGGCGCCGCTGGCGGCGGCAGCAGTCGGCCCAGGAAGAACGCCTCCGCCGCCGCGAGGCTGGCGAGGGCGTCGGGGCCTGGCGGCGCCGCCAGCGGTGGCGCCGTCGCCTCCGCCAGCAGCGTCTTGGTGCGGGCCAAGAGCAGGCGCTGGCGGAGGCGGTTGGCGCCGCCGCCAGCGCCGCCGGCGGCGGCGGAGCCGCGCCAGTCAGACCACATGGCCCGGCTGCCCAAGCCCGCCTGAAGGTCCAGCAGCGCCGCCGCCGTCGCCGCCGCCGCCGCCTCAACCGCCGCCAGCCGCCCGCCCTCGTCCGTGAAGCGCTGCAGGCAGCCCCACACGGCCTCCCGCAGCGCCGCCAGCACCGCCGGCGGCGGGCCTGACGGCGCCGCTGCCGCTACCGCCGCCGACCCTGCCTCGCCGTCAGCTGCCGCCGCCGCCGCCGATGCTGACGTCGACGGCGTGTCCAGGCACCTCAGCACGCCCTGGAGCCGTGCCAGGCCCACGACGGTTGCAGCGCCGCCGGCGCCAGCGGCCCCCGTCGCCTCCACCACAACTCGATCCAGAGCCGACTCCGTTGCGTCCACCACCGCCGCCGCCGCCAGGCCCGCCGCCGCCTCCGCGGCCGCGGGCTCGGCCGCGGCGGCACCGCCATTGCTGCTGCCGCCGCCGCCGCCGCTGGCGGCGGTGGCGACCTCCAGCAGGACCGCCGCCGGGCAGCCAGCGGCCGCCAGCGTCGCGAGCGCGGACCGTACGGCGGCGCCGCCACCGCCGCCGGCGGAGCTGCGGCTGCGTACTGCAGCTGGCGACTCGTCGTCTGCCAAGAGGGAGGCCTCGAGCTGCTCGATCTGCGGCCGTTACAAATAGATGAGTCACAGCGGCGAGAGACCAGACCAGGCTAGGCCACCTCACTCGAACCCCCCCTTACTTCCTCCCCCCTCTCCTCCCCATGCGCCCCGCCTTACTTCCCTCCCTCCCGCCCTCCCACCTGCTCCTCGCCCACGCCCGCCGCCGCCGCGTGCTGCTTAGCCGCCGCCAGCACCCGCAGCCGCCGGTGCAGCGCCGCCAGCGCCGCCACCAGGGCAGGGTCGGCGGCGTCAGGCCCCGCCGCTGCCCCGCTGCCGCCTCCGCTGCCTCCTCCGGGGGTGGCGGGGGCGGCGGCGGTGGAGGAAGGCTCGCCGGCTGCGGCCTCGAGGAGGCGGGGCATGCAGGCGTCCAGGACCTGAGGGCGGGAGAGGCGGGGGCGGGGGGGAAAACGTGTGTGTATGGGTGCGCGGCACGTGCCACCTCCGCGGACATATTCTTGGGATGACCACACCGCCCTCGCCCGCTTCATAACCCCGGGTGCCACGCCCGCCCACCACTTCCCCTATCATGCCCATCACAACCCCACACGCTCCAACCCAACGGCCCGCCCTCACCGTCAGCTTGACGTCCGCCGGCGCGGCGCAGGCCACCAGCGGCGCCCCCGTCACAGCCGCCGGCAGCGGGCAGGACCCACAGCCGGCTGCCGCCGCCGCCGCCGCCCCAAGGGCGGGGGGCGGGAGCACCAGGAACCCCAGCCATCCCGCCAGCTGCCTGGGCGGGAGGCGGGGCACCTGGGGTGGGGAGGGGGTGTGGAGAAAGCAGGGAGTTTGAGAGGGATCGGGTAGCGTGTTGGAAGGACAGGAGAGCATGTGCCAAGTGGACAAGTGTAAAGGGGATGGGGCGGGACATGTAAAGCCCCCCCGGGAAGACCTGTGTGGGCCAAAGCACGTCCCTGTCGCGCCCCGACCAAAACACACACACGTTCCCCCCGCCCTTCCCCCCTCTTCCCCCGCCCCACCTGCTCCGCCACGTAGCCCCACGCCGCCAGCATGTCCCGAGCCGGCGGCGGCGGCCCCCCCGGCGGCGGCTGCCGGGCACCCACGGCCTTGACGGCGAGGCACAGCACCGGCAGGGACTGGGGGAGCGCGTCCAGGGCGGGGGCCAGGCCTGGGGGAGGAGGGGGTGGAGGGCGAAGAAATGAAGGTCAGGGGGCTGCGGGCTGGGAAGAGGAGAGTGGGTAGCGAGGGTGCATGGCCTCTCTGTCGCCTACCCCTCCCCCCCCCCCGTTCCTTTTCCTTTCCGCTGCCCCCAGCACCGCCACCCGGCACCAGCAGCGACGGTGGAACCCGGGCCCCGAGACACGTGCCGCACGACTGATACACACACACCTCTCCCCTCCCCTCCCCCAGCCCCTCACCCCCTCACCCAGCCCCCTCACCCGGCACCAGCAGCGACGGTGGGCCCGACGGCCCCGGCTTGCGCGCCAGCGGCCCCAGCAGCTTGTGCAGGGCCGCCAGCAGCTTGGCGGCCTGAGGGAGGGGGGAGGGGGGAGAGGGGAAGAGGGAGGGGGAAAGCATGTGTGTTTTGGGCGTGCGGCACGTGTATTGGGCCAGCGGCCCCAGCAGCTTGTGCAGGGCCGCCAGCAGCTTGGCAGCCTGAGGGAGGGACGAGTGATGCCAAAATACCACCATAGGTGATAAAACCACGACCCACCCCACCTGGGAGATGTTGGCGGGCTTGACATACGAGAACAGCGCCGCCGCCGCCGCGGCGGCGCCCGGCGGCCCGGCCAGCGCCGCCGCCGCCTCGGCCGGCCCCGCCGCCTCCGCCGCCGCCGCCTCGGCCGCCTCCGTCACCGCCAGGCGCACGCCCAGCGGCGCCAGCAGCGCCGCCAGCGGCGGCGCCAGCACCGCCGTCAGCTGCAGTCCCTTGAGCGCCGCCGCCGCCTTCTCCAGCAGCTCTCGGAGCTTGTCCAGGAGGGGGCCGGCGGCGGCGGAGAGCGCGGCGGCGGTGGGGTCCTCCTGTTGGGGGTGCGTGCGGGTGGGGACGGGGTGGAGTGAGAGGCGCGAGCGGGTTCTTAGAGCTGCTGGGTGGAGGGCTGCGCGCTGTGCAGTCTGCATGACAGGCGCACAGAGCTCGTTTCTCCGTGGGCTGGGCGCCCTTCCCGCCTCGCACTTGCGTGTGTTATTCTTATTCTGCTTTATTCCACCTGTCCTCCTTTCCCTGGATCCCCCTTCTTCCACCTTGGCCACCGCATGCAGCCCGTCCGTGAGCAACGCCAGCAACGCCAGGCTCGGGCCAGGTACGGCCCCTTGGCTCCATCCCCCTCATCTTTCCCCGGGTTTCGGGTACCGATACTGTACCATCCCCCACACTGCCAACACGCGTACCTTGGCGACCGCGTGCATTGCACCTCTGCTTTGAACCCTCCTGCACCCCCTACAGGACCCCCTCGCGTATGAAAATAAACCCCACACATGACCCTCATCCCACCTTGGCCACCGCGTGCAGCCCGTCGGTCAGTAGCGCCAGGGCGAGGGCCAGGTGCGGCCCCGAGGCGGGGGGCAGTGCGGGCAGCGCCGAGGCCGCCAGCGCCTGCAGCAGCGCCCGGGGCCGGGCCAGCAGGGGGGGCTCGCGGGCCTGCAGGGAGGCGCGCAGCTGGGGAGGGGGAGGGGGGAGGGAGGCGGACCGGTTGGGGGAAGGGAGAGAGGGGGAACGTGTGTGGGGGGGGGAGATTGGTAGATGAGCGTGGCTGCCGCTTGCCCTCTCACCTTTGGCATCACGTTCCTCTCCCCTTGCCTCGGTTTCACCCCTGGCTAGCCCCCCCTCTTCTCCCCCCTCTAGACGCTTGCCTCCGGCGTTACGGCGGACGCTGACGTGAGCAGCGCCTGTACGAACGCCAGCTCGATGTCCCAGGGGTCAACGCCGTACGCCGCGCCCAGGCGGTGGGCGGTGGCCAGCAACCCGCCCGCCTGCGCACACGGCTCGGCCTGGCCCGAGGGCGAGGCGGCCTCGGCGGCGCCCGCCAGGGCTGCCTGCTGCAGGATGGCCTGAAAACGGGGAGGGAGGGGGCGGAGGGGAAAAGCGTGTGTGTATGGGCTCGTGTCACCCGTCGCTGGCCTGGCCCGAGGGGGAGGCGGCCGCGGCGGGGACAGGGTGAGTTGGAGGGCAGGAGGCGTTGCGCAGCGCCGCACACACCGCATGACGGAACGCAGCACACAGCACGCAAGCCAAGGCAAGGCCGAGGCAGGCCTGCGACGCAGCACGGCACAGCACGCAGCACGCTCCGCACGCACCTGCCGCCGGTAGCCGGTGTCCCCGCCCGCAAACGCCGCTGCGTCCACCCCCGGCACGTGCCGCCGCACCGCCCGGCTGTCCCGCGCCGCCGCCAGCCGCTGCTCTGCGGCCTCAGCGGCAGCGGCCGCCTCGGAGGCACCGGGGACGGAGGCCAGAGCGCCGGCAGAGGACAGCGCGCGGACCTGTGGTTTTTGGGGGGAAAGGACGTATATCCAACCAGTACCCGTACCGGTATCCCCCCGCACCTCAGCCTGTTCCCCACCTTCCCCACGCGCCCGGCCCCTGACACGCACACGCACACGCCCATACACACACCCGCACCCCCCCCCCCGTCCTCCCACCCCTCAGCCCCCCACCTGAGCCAGGAGCTCCCCCAGCGGCTGCCGCAGCAGCTCCAGCCGCGCCCGGCCCCGCCCCGCCACCCCTGCCCCCGCCGCCCCCGGCAGCAGGCACGTCAGGCACGCCGCGTAGGCCTCGGTGCTCAGCACGCGCTGCAGCTGGGCGTACGACAGATCGCCGGATCTCAGACCCTGTGGGGCAGAGGCGATGCAAAGGGGGCCAGGCAAGGGTCAAAGACAGTAGGTGAAAGCTCGCAACATCTTGCGCCTGACCGCGCCCTGACACGCACACGCTACGTCTGAACCCAATTTCGCCCTACGTCAGGAGACCCCACGCCCCCCTGCAGCTGACCGCGCCATGACACGCACACGCCCATACACATCCCCGCACCCCCCTCCGTCCCCCCACCTGCAGCAGAGTGCCTGCGTCCACCGCGCTGAGCCGGCACCCGGGCGCCAGTGCCGCCAGTGCAAGGGCCGTGTCCCCGGGGGAGGGCAGGGCGGCGGTGGGGGCGGCCCCGGGGGCGGGCCGGTGCTGCCCCGCGGACAGCAGGGCCAGGCGCAGGTGGTACTCGGGGTCGGCCCCCGCGGCCTCCTGGGGGGCGTGAGGTCCACCTGACAGGAGGAGAGAGGGATGGGGGGGAGGAGGGATGGGGAAGAAGGGGCTGAGGACAGCAGGGCCAGGCGCAGGGGGTAGTCGGTGTAACGGGGTGACGCGAGCTTCTTTTCTTGTTGGTGATCGTCACTGACTAATGCACGCGCGCACGCACCCGCCGCCAGCCGCCGCTCCGCGCCCCTCAGCTCCTCCAGCAGCCTCGCCATGCGATCGGGCGGGCAGTGCAACAGCGCGTACGACACCAGCCGCTGCCGTACGGCGTCGTCCTGCAGCCGCCGGTCCGAGCCCAGATCCGCACAGAGCGACCTGCGGCAGCCAGGGGACAGGGGCCCTGCTCGGCGCATGCCTCTTTCGACACTAAAGTATTGACCCCCGAGGCCAACCCCACTGCAAGGCGAGCCCATTCCCGTGGACCCAGACCAGCCCGGCGCGGAGCATGGTACCAACTCCCGTGGAGCTGCCCAGTGGGGCCAGCACAAGGACACACGCCACCGCAAACGATCTCGCAAGCCACCAAGCCTTCTTTTTTGTGACAGTCCTCAACATTGGGACTAGGCGGGTCTGCTGCCGCCCCCTCCACAGCCCCCCCACCCACCCCCCTCACCAGGCGGGCACGTAGCGTGCCGCCACCAGCGGCAGTGCCAGGTGCACGGCCGCCGCCAGGTCGCCGCAGCGCAGGGCGGAGCGGGCGGAGGCGTCGCGGACCTTTCCATAGGGGGAGCGGGGTAGGCGGGATTGGGGGGAGGGGAAAGCGTGTGTGTGTATGGGTGTGTGGCACGTGTCGCCGCAGCGCAGGGCGGAGCGGGCCGAGGCGTCGCGGACCTTTCCATGGGGGGAGCGGGGTAGGCGGGATGGGGAGGAGGGGAAAGCGTGTGTGTGTATGGGTGTGTGGCACGTGTCGCCGCAGCGCAGGGCGGAGCGGGCCGAGGCGTCGCGGACCTTTCCATAGGGGGAGCGGGGGGGGGTGGGGTTGGGGGGGGGGATGTTTGGAGTTCATCAGGAGTGCGTGCCGTCTCGCCAGCGGGGGCCAGCCGGTGGAGAAAAGCAAAGGAGCGAAGAAGCGGCCGGTGCGTTGGTCGGAGGAAGGCGGTGGGAGACAGTGTGTGTGGGTTGCGCGGTGCGAATTGGGCCCGCCCAGACGGCGACGGTCAAGCCGTGGGTAACCAGAGCCGCGAGCTTGCGTGCGCTCACCCTCAGCTCGTCCTCGGGCCCACTCAGGCCCAGCAGCTCCGCCAGCTCCAGCAGCCGCCCGACCTGCGTGTACGGCAAGTGTACGGCGTCAGATCGTGCAGCATGCATTCACGCAATATAGCATTAGCACGCCACTCAATGGTCCTGCCCCATGGTTCCAACCAACAGCCGCTTCCTCTTTGTCGCCACAGTTCGACGCACCTGGTTGTACGGGGCGTGCCCCGCGCCGCCGGCAGACGCCTCCGCTGCGCCGCCGCCACCACCGCCGCCGCCGCCGCCGGCACTGGCCTCCGCGACCGCCGCCAGCGTGCCCGCCACCCTGCCCGCCACCACGCCGCCCGCCACCGCCAGCTGCCCGGCCATGGTGGGCGCGACGCGGCCCGCCACCGCCAGCAACCCGCCCGCCAGCGCCGCCGCCGCCCGCCCGCCCGCCGCCGCCGCCTGCCCCGCGACACGCACGGCGGCGCGGCGGCGGCTGGACCGTCCACCCAATGCCGCGCTCAGGGATCCCACGCCGCGCGTGACGGCGGCAGCGAGGGCGGTGGCGCCGGGGCCGCTGCCGAGACCCAACGCAGCTCGGAGGCTCGCCCCCGCGGCGCCGCCGGCCCCCACCAGGCCTGCGCCGAGGCCGTTGCCCAGGGTGGGCGCCTCTAGGAGCGCCCGCACGACCTCGAACCGGTCGGGCATTTGCATGACCTGCAGCGTGGATTGGTGCAGTGGATGGGTGCAGTGGATGGGTGCGGGGTGGTTCGGAAGGAATGGAGGGGAGCCCAGGGGTTGGGAGAGTGCTGCGTGCTGCGCTGCCACGTGGCGAGGACGGGCGTGGACGGGCGTGTGTGGCAGGGAGTTCAAAGCAATGTACGGTGGAGGAGCAACTGGGGTCGGGAGAGGGCTTCCTGCGTGCTAGTTGCTGAAGGGCAAGGCGGGGTGCAGGCTGGATTCTGCACGCACGAAGTGGCTTCTGGGCCCGTGGTGCACTACGGTCCCCGGATTCCGTCGACACCCGCACAAGCCAACCGCCAACCCGCCAACCCACCTGTGCCGGGATGAGCTCGAACCCGAACGCGTCCGACGCCAGCTGCAGCCCCGAGATGAGCCTCAGTAATGCGCCCGCCGGTGCGCCCGCCGCCAGGGCCCCCGCCCGCCCGCCGGCCTCCTCCTCGCCCGCCTCCGCCGCCCCATCTTCCTCAGCTTCTTCGTCTTCCCCAGCCCCCGGTGACGCCAGCGCCAGCACTGCCAGCGCCTGCTGAGTGGCGCCGTCCCAGGAGTCGCTGGCCCCCGCCAGGACCTCGGCGGCGGCGGAGGCGATCAGGGCCTCGGCGGCCGCGGGGTCCAAGGTGACGGAGCCGTCTGAGGGGCGGGGCGGGGGGTGGGGGGTGGAACGGGGAGGAGAAGGAGTGGGTTATGTTCTAAACCGCTGGGGCACATGCCTTCTCAGGAAGCGGCCAGAGCAGGAAGCCGCTTTGCGCCGCCCGCCCACCCACGCTAATCCCCTGACCCTGTCCTAGCCCTGTTCCAGCCCTGTCCTACCCCTAGCCCTGTCCTAGCCCTGCCCCCGCCGCTCGCTCTCACCCGGCGCGCCCCCCCGCAGGTAGGCGTTGGCCAGGTCCGTGCGGCCGCAGTGCAACAGGCAGCGGCACAGCTCCGACAGCACCTCGGGGGGCGGCAGGAAGGGGAAGGCGGCCGAGCGCACGGAGGCTAGCGAGCGCCAGAGCTCGGCCCAGGAGGCCTCGGGCATCTGGGGGGTGGCCCTGGGGGATGCAGGGACGGAGGGGTGATAGGGGGGGTTGTTGGGAGTTATGGGCAGGGAGGGAGGGAGGCGCAGGAGGCGTGGTGGGAGGGAGGCTGGGGTGGTGGAGGTGGAGGCGGGCTCAGAGAGAAAGGGGGTTGGAGGTGCTGCCCCAACAAGGCTGCAGGCGGGGGACTGCTGACAAGCAGTGGTCTCTAAGGGTCCGGAAAGTTTGAGAACTCCCCTCCTGTACTCGGGGGTTCTTGCGTGCTGATCCTACTGTACTCGGCGATTGCTTGCCTGCACATCCAGCACTTGGATCATAGAATTTCCCATAACGTCCCCGCCTCACCTCTGCACCCGGCCCAGTAGCTGCCGTACGATCCTAGCCGCCTCATCACGCCCACACGTGGCGAGGTGCCGTACGGTCACGGGCAGGCCGCGGCTCGCCAGGATGGCGCCCGCCGCCACCAGGCCCCGCAGCCGTGCCAGGCCCACACGGGCCCCGGCCCCGGGCCCAGCCGCCTTCGCCTGTGACCCTTCACCTTCCTCATCCTGGCCCTCGCCCGCCGCCTTGGGCGCCGCGGCTGCCGCCGCCTTGCGTGCAGCGCCCTTTAGCGGCGATCCACCCCTGGACGATGCCGCGCTGGCGGGGCCGTGGATCAGATCCAGATCCGAATCCAGATCCACGACTCCCGCAGCCGCCAGATCGCCGCCATCTGCCCGTACGGCAGATTCCGCCGCGTCCACCATTCGCTCCAGGGCGGGCCACTCGTCGGTGTGGGGGCAGGCCAGTACGGCACGCGTCACGGCCTGGGGTGCCACGGAGCAGGGGGTTGAGCCGGGACCGATGGGACCGATGGTGACGGGACGGGGTCCGAGCCGTTCTTTGATTTTTCCATGGTGCCCCCCTCTCAGGGGTCAGCGACGCACAGAACGATGAGCCTGAAGGGTCAGGGCCCTTGTCTTCCGTGCCGCTCACCTCTGAGGATCGAACTCCGCATGCGCTGCGGGCCCCCGAAGCCCCGCGATCCCCCCACCCCCACCTGCGCCATCTCCTCCGCGCTGGCGAAAAAGCGCCGGTGCGCCCTGCCCCTGACACGCCCACGCCCCCCAAACACACCTCCGCACCCCCCTCCATCGCCGCCCCCCCCCCCACCTGCGCCATCTCCTCCGCGCTGGCAAACAGGCGCCGATGCGCCGCTTCGGCCTCCGCCAGCGCCGCCGCCCACCCGGGGCGCCGCAGGGCCTCCTCCGCCAGCAGCGCCGCCAGCAGAGCGGAGACCTCGGCGGGTGAGGTGCCCGGGCCGCGGAGGAAGGGAACCACCCTGAGCAGGGGAGAGGGGTGGGTAAGGAAGGAAGGGGGGGCAGCGCAATGGCCTCGGCGGGGGAGGTACCGGCGCTGCGGGGGAAGGGAACCACCCTTAGGATCATTGGGGAGGGGCCACACGGCGGGGGTTGGACGTTTAGACAAAGTAGAGTGTACCCCTGTCCTCGAACCAGTCCGAACCCATCCATTCCATCCCATTGCAGGTCTGACTCACCGCTCCTCCAGGTCTGACTCCAGGGACTCCTCCCGACTGTCCCCCAGCAGCAGCCGCAGCTGGTCGGGCCCAGGCAGGCCCGCGAACTCGCGCAGGCCCAGCCGCCACACCGGGCCCAGCGAGGCCCCGCCCGGGCCCGCGGCGGCCGAGACGCCACTCGGGCCGCCGCCGTGGCGGCTGCTGCGGAGGCCCGCGGCGTCGACCACACCTGTAGGGAGGGATGGCGATGAAGGGTTGACAATAGCATGTGGGATTGAACGGGATTGGACGGGATCTCACCCTGTGCCCTTCCAGCAGAAGAAGCATACACCCCGCCGTCAGCAGCCTCCCTCACCCGTCTCCTGGGCAGCACGCACTGTGGGGATACTTTGAACCATAGCAAGATCCAACCCAGAGGCCCTTGAGGCCCAGAGACTCACCCGCCAGCGCCCGTGCCGCCCCCAGCAGCTGCCCCACCCGGGCGCTCCGGGCGCCCCTCTCCCAGGCGAGCTCAAGCAGAGCAAGGGCGTTCTGGAAGGGTCGGAGCGGTAGGACATGAGGGGTAGGGTCCAGTGGGAGGTGAACATGCGCAGGGAGGACCGTGAGAGCGGTTCGCAGAGGACAGTGGAAGAATTGGGCGTTGTCAGCACCATCCCTTCGCCCCCTGTGCTACCGGACAAGCCTCCCACTCCCCCCTGAGTCTGCAGTCCGGGTGCCTCCCGTACAACCCCCTCCGCCCCCCACACACACAACACACGCACCCCAATACACACACACGCTTTGCCAAACCCCACCCCCTCTCCCCCCCACCTGCAGCTGCCCGCTCCCTCCGTCCAGCTGCAGCGCCCGCTCCGCGTACCACTCGCACACCGCGGCGGTGGCGAGGCGGGGCCGGGGAGCGAGCAGGCGGATCACGGCGTCCGTCGCCTCGGGATCCAGATCCGGGAGATACTGCTCGGGCCCAGATCCAGATCCGTTCTGCTTGAGGGACTTGAGGGCCCGGCGCAGATCGGACAGGATTTCGGCGGATTCGATCCAGTCCAGCTTGCGGGCCGGCGGGCGGAGGGAACCCGCATCGGAGGAGCCACCGGTGGGCCCCGCGGAGGCAGCGTCGGAGTCAACCTAGGGAAATGGGTTGGGAGCGATTAGGATTGGCTGAATGTATTGGTATGGTGGGTTGGTGGAGAGGCCGCCAGCTCCGCGTCTTCGCTACGGCTTCACCCCGCGCCTTCCCCACCCGCATACGCGCGCTTCCTCGTTTCCCACCCTGCTCCCAACCCTCCTCCTATGCCTCCCTGCCCTCCCTCCTCCTGCACCCTCCCCACCTTGGGCAGCAGGGCCGAGTAGAGCCGCGGGCTGAGGTCCTCCGGCAGCCGCGACAGCACCCCCAGCAGGGTCCCCCCGCTGAGGCCCGCAGGGTAGTGCTGCGACAGAACCGCCAGGGGCCCCACCGCCCCAAGCGCCGCCCAGGAGCCCGCGGCGGCGGAGAGGGGCAGGTCGCGGAACGCGGCGAAGGCGGCTGCGTCGAAGGTCCTGGGGGCAGGGTGACGGGGGGGAGAGAGCGTGAGGGAGTGAGAGCAGCCCCGGCAGCTAGAGTAACACAGGCACCACACACTAACAGACATGAAACCCCGCTCCCTAGATCCCCCCCTGCCTTGCACACCTCCCCAGACCCCAGATGACGAGGCAAGTGCACACACACCTCCCTAGGCCCCCCCCCCTCACCTCCCCTGCGCCGCGTACAGCGCCTCCAGTCGGTCGCTGTGCCGCCACAGCGCCAGGCGCTGCAGCCACCACCCCGCGGCGGCCTCGGGGCTGGAGTAGCCGCTGCCGCCAGGGGCGCCGCCGGGGGTGGCGGGGGCGCCGCCGGGGGTGGGCGGGAAGCCAGCGGCGGTGGAGGCGGAGGCCTGGCGAGGAGAGATCAGGGGCGGGAGGGGAGTATCTTCGGTATTCGGTTCGTTCCGGCCAGCGACCGCGTGTTGAGGCGCAAGCAATGCGGTGGACTCCGCCCCAGCCCCCTGTTCCCCGGTCCCCGGTCCCCGGTCCTCGAAGGCCCTTTCCGCCCCTTACGCATCCGCCCCAAGGCCCACCTTCCGCCCGTTCCGCCAGGCAAAGAAGCGCACTCGCGCCCCTCGTCCCTCTCACCGCGTCCCTGCCATGAGCCTGCCGCGCCGTCCCCCTCACGCCCCGACACCCCGCACTGCCCGGCCCCCCATCCCTCTTCTCAGCGGCCCCCCTCCCCTCCCCTTCCCTCCAGCCCTCTCACCGCGTCCGTGTCATCCGCGACCGGCGGCTTGGCCTGCCGCGCCGTCTCCCTCAGTCCGTAGTTGATCAGCTTGCGCTGGCCCTCGTAGTCGGCCGACACGCGCCGCAGGCACTCGGCCACCACCCAGCGCCTGGGGGGAGGCGGCAGCATGGAGAGGGCTCGGGGACCGGCAGCGGCAACGGCAATCAGCCGCATTCGACCCCCACCAGTCAAGGGCCTGCGCAACCAAACCCTTCAAACCAAAACCCAACAACCAACCGCCCAACCACCTGTACCAATACCAACCGACAACCGACACCGAACCGCGCGCACCTGTCAGCCATCTTGGCCAGGTTGTCAGCGATGTTGGCCGCATCCACAGGCCGCCCCGCCCACCGCGCCCTGTAGACTGTGTCTGCGTCCAGTCCGAAGGCGGAGCACAGCTCCAGGGCGTGGCCCCACTGCTGCTCCCTCAGGTAGACCTGACAGGGGGAGGAAAAGGGATGGGGGGGTAGAGACAAGGGGGAGGGTGGCGGTCCTAAGCCAGCAACACCAGCAGAGCGCGGCGGGGTGAGAGCCGCAAACCTCAAACCGCTCAGCTCTTTTTGAGGACGGACCTGGCCGGCAAAGGACAACCCAGGCCCAATGCCCAATTCCCACGCCGGGAACAGACAACCCAGGTCCAATAGCTACGCCTAACAGTAATAGGGTCCGCACACACACGCCGGCCCTACGCATCCTAAACACCCCCACCTGCATCATCTGGGCCGGGGTGCGCTCCGCCATCATCACCAGCCGCAGCCCGGGCGGCGGCGGCAGGGCATGCGCCCCCCCGCCCGCCCCCCCACGGCCCCGGCCGCGGCCGCCCGCGTCCCCGTCCGCCCCCAGCCCCAGCCCCCCGGCCCCGGGGCTCTTGGGCGGGGGCACGGGCTCCAACACCAGGAGGCCCCGCGGCCCTGGGCCCGAGGTCTTGGCTGCTACCAGCGCGCCTGGGGGGCAAAGGCGAGGGGCAGAGAAGCGGGTCAACGGTCAACGGCCAACGGTTAATGATTAACGGTCACAGCCTGAGGTCTTGGCTGCTACCAGCGCGCCTGGGGGGAGAGGAGGAGCATAGGGGGAATCGTTTGACGAGAATGGGCAGAGAACGCAGCGATTAAGCGATTGGTCGGGGCAGGCCGCGGTGTGTGGTGGAGCAGAACGCGATGCGTGCGGTGGCCCGCGTGACTCCCGGTTGCCCGACCCCCAGCCCCCACAAGCCACACTCGGCGAAACCCCTAACCCACCTCTGACCAACCCCTGCCCTAGCCCCGCCCATCGGTAATCGATCGTCCCGGCCGCGCAGCCCTGCCCCGCCTTCACCAGCACGTTTACGCCCCACTCACCCGGTGCGAACTGCGCCGCCTCGCCCCCCGCCAGCGCGTTGCCCAGCCCCGGCAGCACCGCCAGGCCCACGCCGCCCCATGGGTCGCTCAGGGCCAGGCGGTCCTCGGCCGTCCACCAGGCGGAGGAGAGGGCGGAGGCGGCGGAGCGGGTCAGGCTGTCGGGCTGGGGGTGGGAATTTGGGGTGGGAGGGGTGGGAGGGTGGGGAAAGCGGTGGGGAGGGTTTAGGAAAGGCGGTAAGGTTTGGCCGTTCTTGCCGACCCTGCCTTCCCACACATCCACATCTCAGCCATTCTTGCACGCGCCACCCACCCTCAGCCACACCACGCGCCCCTCCCCCACCCCACCCACCCCTCCCGCCCCTCCATGTTCCTTCCACCCCGCCCCACCCACCTGCAGTGCCGACGCCCCGGCCGCCCCCCCCGCCCTCCGCCCCGCGAACGCCTCCCCCGGCTCCACCCGCCCACACGCCGGCAGCCCCAGGACCAGCATACCCCCGCCCGGCGGCACACACAGCGCCGCGTGCTCCCCCAGCGGCGACAGCGCCAGGACCCAGCGGCCGCGCCGCCACTCGGCGGCGCCGCTGCCGCCGCTGGCGGCGGCGGTGGCGGCGGCTCCGCCGCCGCCGCCAGGCCCCACGTGGCCCGAGTACGAGCCTAGCAGGCTGGCGGAGGCGCTCACGGCGCCGCCGCCAGGGTCGAGCTTCCAGGCGCTGACGCTGATGGCGGCGGCGGCGCCGCCGCCGCCGCCGCCGGGTGCATCGCCGGCGATGACGAGCGTGGAGCTGCGCGGCTCGAACGCTACGGCCCGGATGGAGGCGTGGAGTTTTGCCAGGCCCGGGCCCTGGAGGGGGCGGAGGCCGGCGAGGGCGCGTGGGGGCACGGCCAGGGGCACTCCGAAGAGCTGCGGCGGCCGGGCTGTGAGCAGCAGCAGCAGCTGGGGGGAGGGCAGGGCCAGGCCTGTGATGGGCTTGCCCGCCCAGGGCACTTGGGCGGGGGGTAGCATGACCAGGGGTAGGGCGGACCTGAGGGGGTTGGGGAGGAGAGGGCCAGGGGTGGTTCGGGTGGGGTAGAGGCGAGGAAAGGG
Source organism: Edaphochlamys debaryana (assembly GCA_016858145.1). Classification (NCBI taxonomy): domain Eukaryota; kingdom Viridiplantae; phylum Chlorophyta; class Chlorophyceae; order Chlamydomonadales; genus Edaphochlamys; species Edaphochlamys debaryana. Next base: position 679,491 of record JAEHOE010000049.1, read on the forward strand.
GAGACCCCGGACGAGAGAGGTAGCCAGAGAAGACAGGGCAGCCCGTAGATTGAGCTGAGCAACTTGAGCATAGCGCCCTCCTGCGGGCGCTTGCTGCGTCCCCGTGTGCGACCGCTGAGCTGTCGTTCCATCGCTTTCACCTCCCCCCTCGACGGTGCCGGCGCCGTCCTGCCTGACCCCTTGCCCCGCCATGGTCGCCTGACCAAGATAGCAGGACAGTAGCGGTCCCATGCTCCGGACCCCGGAGTCGTCCTCAGGCCCGCTGCTATGCCAGCTGGGCGGGGCGGACCGCAACGGGCCACACCTGTCGAGCACGTAGAGATGCCCCGAGGCACACGCCACCGCCAGGCGCGAGCTGTCGACCGCCCAGCACACGGCGGTGATGGTGTCAAGCTGTGACAGCTGTCCCCCGCCGATGCTGGTGGGCTGGAAGCGGCGAATGGCCACGAGCGGAGCTCCCGCGCCAAGATCATGCTGCGCGGGAACGAGCTTCGAGCCCGCCTCCGAGCTTGCAGCAGGTTCATCGCGTGCATGAAAAACAGTCAGGCAGGTCGCTGTGGCGTCCAGCACAGCGACCGCCGAGCCATCGGGAGACACCAGCAAACCACCTGCACGGCCCGCAGGCAAAGCGTTTCATCTTAGATCATGGCCAGAAGCTCAGCTGCGTCGGCAGAGAGGCACGCACCCTGGTCGCTGAGCTCAAGCGCGCGACGCTTCGCTGCCGAAGCCAGCTGCGCCACTGCGCGCGCGTTTCCATGTTGCTCGGCTGCACAGACAAGCTCCTCGTACAGGAACACGTCTGCAGGCATGGTTCCTGGTCTCCTGAAGCAGGTGAGCTCAGGCCTATGTGTCCATCACCGATTTCCGTGCCTTTGCGGGGATACCTAGCGCCCCGGGGGGCCTCACTTGCAAAGAATATGATGTTCACAGGGGTGTGCGCTGCTATGCAACAGTCGCGGGGCACGGCGCGTCCAGGATGCAGGCACGTACCTTGTTACCCCTCCCACCCCCGGCTGCTCGTCGTCATCGCTGGTGTGTCCCAGCCGCACGCTTTGACCTCAGTCGCTACTCTCCCAGCCTGTGACGTCGATCGACATGTGCGCGGCCTTGCTCTCCCCTGCTTGTGAGGGCGTCCGTGCGGTTCGCCCTCGCGGAGCCTTCCTCGATCCTCTTCACGCCTCTTCCCTTCTGACGACGCTAGGGAGCTTCAGGCTGGTACGTGATCTTCCGAGGGCGCACAGGAGCTTCAGGCTGGCGCGGGCAAGTGGTCTTACTGCAAGCATACCGGTACTCCCCTTCGCCTACATCGGCCCCTGTCGGCCTTTGGGTGAGGGGCTCAGCCCTTTTTCGCTCCCATGGGGGTGCCCAGCGCTTGTCAGGTTGGAAGACGTCTTCAAAGCGAAGCGCTTGGTCCCAAGTGACAAAGCCACCCCATCAGCGGAGGGCAGACCCGGACAGCTGCAGGCGTCCCTGGTTGAGGCTTCCCCAGAACGGCAGGGGCGACCTGCAGGACGGGAACCCCCTCCTGGTCCCGCCAACTGACACCTCATCGCAGCTCACGCACGAACGCCGGTACCAACCCGCCCCCGACTGCGCGGTGTACCCGTTGCTGTTCATCCCATACCCAACGTCGCCAGACAAACCGTGGTCAGACACACGTGGGGTACAGCTTCGGCGCGCGAGAGCTACCCTGGCAGTTGTGCCGCTGTGCTTGACCCTTCTCGGCCCTGCCGAATTCACTCTACGACCACTTAGACATGATCCCACGGATATGCAGCTAATCTTGGCTCGAGCTGCGAGACTGGCGGGGAGGCGTCGGCATTGATTGGCCTTCTCCGCGAGGCCCGCGTGAGACCGATGGAGGTCAAGCCTAAGCGCGTGTCGCTGGCGCCGCAGCGCACACCTAAAGCGCGTCCAGCTCGAGTTTCTGGGGGCGGGAGCGCGGGCGCTACCGCGAGGCATGGCTCGCTTGCGCTTGGACAAAACGACAAGAAGCTGCTTACGGTGCTTCTAGGAGTACTCGCAGTCACAACGCTGCTACTATATGTTTTCCGAGGCTCAGCAAGGCGCCAGCAGGACACCATCTTCGTGGCGCTCGGCGCGTACCGAGACCGCAAGTAGGGCTACGACGGGCTATCGGAAGCGGAAGTGGGGTTGGGGGAGAGGTGGGGAGAGCGGAGGGGAGGGGCGGAGGGGGGGGCGCCGGTAGGCGTGCGACACACACGAGACCTGCTCCAACCCCTCCCTCCCTTCCCCTCCCCTTCCCTCCCCTCCATCCACCCCACCCCATCCCGCCCACGTGAAGCCTGCCCCGCATGACTCCTCCTCACGCTGTCCTCCACGCACCCCTCACCCCCGCCACCCAGGTGCACGGACACGCTCACCGACCTGTTCCGCAAGGCCGACCGCCCCGAGCTCATCTCCGTGGGCGCCGTGTCCTTCACGGTGCCGGGCAACACGTCCTCCTCGGAGCTGTGCGAGGGCAGCCAGCTGGCGCCCTTCGAGCCCAGCATACGGTGGGGCCGGAGCCTGGGGGGGGGGGCCTTGTGAGCCCAGCGTACGGTGGGGCCGGAGCCTGGGGGGGGGGCCTTGTGAGCCTGGTGTACGGTGGGGCCGGAGCCTGGGGGGGGGGGTCCCTGGGAAGGGTCCTTGGGGCCAGGCATACGGTGGGGCCGGAGCCTGGGGCGTTGGACCTCAAGGCAGTGCCCGCACGGGTACAGCCCAGAGTCCTGAGGGGCCCGAGGGTAAGGGGCCCACTCTCTGAGGAAGGGCCCTTTGAGCCCGGCATATGATGGGACCAGCTGGGGGAGGCCCCTGGGATGGTGCAAGGGTTTTGTTAGCCTGGTTTATACGTGGGCCAGCTGAGGGGGTCGAGGGCTGAGGGCGGGGCCACCTGAGGGGTTTGGAGGAGAAGGCAGTTGATGCAGGGGCCAGCAAGGGAGCTGGTGGAGACGATAGGGCAGTGCAAAGTTTGGAGGGACCTCTTCACCCTCCCTCTGGCCCAAGCCCCCTCCATCCTCCTCACACATACCCCTCTCAGGCGCCTGGCTCTGTCCCACCTAGACGCCAAGGGACCGTTCGTGGCGCGCAGCCACTCGGCATCGCTGTACGGCGGGGAAAGATACGTACTGCAGGTACGGCTCAGCTGCTGCACCCACGTGTCTGTCCCTGCTGCGTCCCCACAGCGACTCGTCTTCGGACCCCTCCTCTACCTTCCATCCCACCCCCCAAACCCACCTCCTCTACCACCCACGAAAAGCCACGCCCCTCCCTCTCCTCCCCCCCAGATCGATTCCCACGTCGTGTTCGCCCCCGGCTGGGACACGGAGCTGCTGCGCATGCTGCGGAGCCTGCGCTCGCCCAAGCCGCTGCTGACGGTGGGGCGCGATGGGGGGTTTCGGGCCCAGGGGGGCGGCGGGGGGAGGGTTCAGTGCCCAGGCCGCTGCTCATGGTGGGGCGTTAGGGGTGTGTCCGTGTGGAGTGACGGGGTCCGGAAAGGTTAACTGTGTGCCCAGGCTGCTGCTGGCGGTGGGGCGCTGTGCGGAGGGACGGGCCCAGGGGGGTGGCGGGGGCGGGCGGGCGGTGTGGCCGGAGGGTTTGGAGCTGTTGGGGTGTTTGGCGGGTCAGGGCCACATGAGTGCCCCATCTCCTGATCACGGTGGGGCGCAGCGGGGAGGGGCGGGGGCGGGGTGGAGTGGCGGGGGCATGCAGCTGGCGAGGGGGTCGGGAGCTGCCGGCCAAACCCCTGCTGACGGTGGGGCGAGATGCTGGGGCGTGGGGGTGGTTGGCGGGAAGGGCGCCCAAGCCGCAGCTGGTTATGTGTCTTTTGCACTGAGGTGGGAGGCAGGTGGGAGGTGGGAGCGGGCAGGAGACCCCCGTCTTGCCATGCCTCCTGACGGCCCCATCGCCCCTTGGTCCTTTCCAACGAGGCATGCAGAGCGCGAGCTACGTCAGGCGATGCAGTTCTGACTCTGTGCTTAATTAACCCCAAAGCCGTCTGTCTCCCGTTGTTACCCCCCTCCCAGACATACCCCGCCGCCGTCACGGGCTTGGACGAGACACGGGTGCCCGTGCTCTGCGTGGCGTTCTGGCGGCAGCCCTCGGGGCTGCTACGGCTGGGTACGGTGCTGGAGCCGCAGCCGTACAGGAACCAGTACAAGGTAGGGCGTGCCGTACGCGCCATACGGTACGGCAGGCCGGAGAGTAACGGGGAAAGGGGAGGTCCTTGGGAGATGGGCTATGGGGTCAGCTTCACTCACTCTTCTCCCCCTAGTCATCCGCTGCTCCCCCCCCCCTGTCCCTCAGCCCGTGCCCTTCGCGACCGGCGGTCTCATGTTCGCACGTGCTGACGTGTTGGCCGAGGTGCCGTACGACCCCACCCTGGAGTACCTCTTCCACGGGGACGATGCGCTGTACAGGTGGGCCCGGGCTGGGCCGCGGTCGGGGCCTGGGCTGGGCCCGGAGGGGCCCGGCGGGCGGCACTGGCGGGCACACAGGTGCGGGTGCGGGGTGCCCCCCGCACACGTCGCACAAACAGCCCTGAGAACGCACCGCAGCCCCCCTGTGACTGCTTCCCCCTTCACCCTTTAGGAATGACGCGTTACAGGGTTGCGGCCAGCGGGCAGACGAGCTGCCGGCCCCGCATAAGGGGGAGAGAGTCAACTTCCCCCGACCCCAGGCGTTCCCTAAGGGATCGTCCACTTCCGAGTCGCCACCTACTCCAACCAAGCCAAAGAATTGAGACACCCGGCCCACGCGGGACGCGGGGAAAGAATCAGCAGGCCGAAGCCAAGTCCAGGGCCGAAGCCCTGCCATGTCCACACCCGCACCACCGAAGCCAAGCTCCAAAGTGCAATCACCGCCAGACCGACCACCTACTCGCAGCACAGGACCGGGGGGGGCGCACAGCCAGGCGCAAACCCCCACGAGAAGCGGGCAGCCGAAGCTCCCGAAAGAGACCACGGGGGAAGACCCCCGAGAAAGGCGGGCCGGGGCGAGCACAGCGCCCACAGCCAAAAGTCGGGCCCAAAGGCCAAGTCGAGCAGACCGCTCTCCTCGCGTCATTCCTAGGCAGCCCCGGGAAGCGGGGAGGCTCCAGCGAGCGCCGAACATTCGCGGCCGACCATCGCACCACGCCAGAAGCACCACCGGACACGCGGCCTGCGCAGGAGTCCACGAGAAGATCCTCCAGAGCAAGTCCGCCAGACGGCCGACGCGAGGTCCTCGGCTCCCCCCACGCGATTCCAGAAGGCGGCGCGCCGCTCCAAGCCAGCGCAGGCGGCGCTGCCCAGCGCGAGCTGTGCGCCCTTTCACAGTCGACGCGGGCCCGCATGGCCATAACGACTCCGGAGCGCGCCCGGGGCACGGCGCCGACCGATGTCCAGAAGATTCTCCAGCAGGCGCTCCACTCGCTCCCGCCGCCCAGACCGCGCGGCGAAGGTGCCTCAGTCGTGCGAAATAGCCAGCCACGAAGCCGGCGAGCGAAGAAGAATGGCCCCGCACAAGGGCCGACAAAAATTGGGCAACACAGCTCGCGCTGGGGCACAGAGGCCCCAGCAGCGGAGCCTAGGGCTAAGCTATTAGCCCAGCCCGATCCCGCAGCGGGCCTGCAAGTCAACGCGCCAGGCCTGCCCGCTGACCCCCCACCCCCACCCCCACCCCCACCCCCACCCCACCCCACCCCCGCTCCCCCAGCGCCCGGCTGTGGACCAGCGGTTGGGACTTCTACACTCCGGACCGGTGGGCACGGAGGGAGGGGTGGGGAAAGGAGGGGTTGGGAGGCCTTGCGAGGGAGCAGAAGGATGCGCATATTGGCTCGTGGTGCGCAGTCAGGGGGTGTTTTCTTCGAGCGGAAGCAGGGGAAGCAGGATCTTTCAGACGGACGAAGGGATGGGGCGAGGGAGGGAGGGTGGCGAGCCCCCCATCGTCCTCCCGTCCCCGCGTCACGGGCCTCCGCGAACGCCTCAATCCGCCCGTCACCTGGCATTCTGGCCCACCCCCCGTCGCCCCTCGCCCTGCCTCCACCGCCCCTGCCCCTCAGGAACGTGGTGTTCCATTCCGGCGGCTCCGACCCCTCCCCCCGTGCACCTCCCCCTCCACCGCCCACCCCCCCTTACCCCCACCCCCCCTACCCCTCAGGAACGTGGTGTTCCATTCCGGCGGCTCCGAACGGGGCCTGGACCTGCCCGCCTTCCTGGCTGATGCGGGGCGGGGGGCGGGGGTGGCGGAGAGGAAGCGGGAGAGCGAGGAGAAGGTGTGTGAGGGAGGGGAGGTTGAGGTGATGGGGGAGGAGGGGACAGGGGAGGGGCCAGGAGAGGACCCCCGGACAGAGCTCCTTCTTGCTCTCCCATCGCCTCCAATGCAAGCGCGCGTGTGTATGGTAGATCGGGCCGAGGCTGGATCTGGTGGGTGTGGGTTCAGGGTTCGTCTTAATCTTTCTACCTGGCGTTGATGTCTCCTGCTGTAGCTTGCAACGATGCTGGTGCCAGCATCGATGCGCGCTATGACAGGCGACGTCAACGCCATGTTGAAAGGCGAAAGCAAAGCCTGGAGGAAGGGATGAGGCTCCCGAGCCAAGCCGGTCCGCTGCGCCGTGGTACCCGGGGCCGCTGGGCGGGGCACCTGTGGATCTATGGATCTATGGATCTATGGATGCACAGCTCAGCCCCTGTCCCCCTCGCTTCGCCCCCTGGTGCACCCCCCCTTGTCGAACGATCACACCTCTCCCCCCCTCTGGTGGACTCCTCCCTCCCCCTGCCCCCAGGCGCTAGCCATCCTGACAGGTCGGTACGACCCCTCGTATCCCTTCGGCATGGGATCCGTACGGCCGCTGTCCGACTGGTGGGAGTACGCCGGACTGGATCCAGCGGATCACACGGTCAACGCCGACGGATCCAGGTTCTGCATGTGAGCATTAAGCTGGCCTGCTTACTGCGTAGGCAGAGGCGGATGGGTCACGTGTGAGTGGTAGTCATCATGGCCCATGGCTTCCATACTGCCGTACCGCACCGCATAACCGTAACAACGGGCCCATGGCTGCCGTACTGCCGTACCGCACCGCATCCGGGCAGCGCCTAGCGGCGGCTTGGCCGATAAGCCTCTACGGTCTACCACGGGGGCCTGGCACTGACACGCACAAGCCCCCATACACACCTCCGCACCCCCCTCCGCCCCCCGCCCCTGCCCCCACAACCTCAGGACTCGGCGGCGCGCAGGGCCCCAGTCCCGGCACGGGGGCCTGGCACTGACACGCACAAGCCCCCATACACACCTCCGCACCCCCCTCCGCCCCCCGCCCCTGCCCCCACAACCACAGGACTCGGCGGCGCGCAGGGCCCCAGTCCCGGCACGGGGGCCTGGCTCGGCGCTTCTCCCTCCGCAACGGAGTGCTGCAGCACGCCTCCCCGCCGCCGCCACGCAAGCGACACCACAAGGTGCGCTGCCCGCTAGCCCCGACACGCCCACGCCCATACACACCTCCACAACCCCCGGAACACTTCCGTCCTCGGTGTCCCCCACCCGCCGCCCCACGGTCCGCGGCCACAAGGCCATATGGCTCTGGCCCTCACACGCACACGCACACGCTTACACTCATACACACCTCTACAGCCCCCCTCCGCCCCCCGTGTCCCCCACCCGCCGCCCCAAGGTCCGCACCCACAAGGCCATGGCTCTCGCCCTGACACGCACACGCACATGCACACGCCCATACACACCCCTCACAAACCCCTCCGCCCCCCGTGTCCACCACCCCTCCACCAGGTCCGCGCCCACAAGGCCATCGCGCTGGCAGTCGTCTACCTCAGCCCCCCGCCCGCCGCGGCCAAGGCATCACACGCCGAGGCGGCCGACGGCGTGGATTCAAGGGCGGAATCAACCGAGGTGGCGCATGTGAAGGCACTCCCTGCCCACGCCGGGGCGACGGACGCAGTGGCCTCGGCGGACGGCCTGACTGCGTCGCACGTAGTGACATCACATGCGAAGGCGGTCGACGCGTCGCTTGCATCGCATGCATCGCATTCAAAGGCCGCGGGCGCGACGGAGTCTGCGGCGCACGCGGCGCATGCAACGAGCGCGGTCAAGGAGGCGGAGGGCGGGAAGGAGCAGCGTGTGGCAGCGGCCACGGAGGCAAAACACACGGGGGCGAAGGAGAAGGTGAAGGAGAAGGAGCACGAGGCGGAGAAACCCCATGCCAGTACCAGCGGTGGCGGCGGGGGGGGCGGGGGCACGGCGCGGGGCCACCACGCGAGTGTGGAGGGGGCCCGGGCGGTGAGCGACATGCAGAAGGCCGCGGCGGGGGCGGCGGCGGGGGCGGAGGGGGGGGCGGCGGCGGAGGGGGCGGCGGGGCGGGAGCACCATGCCTCGCCCTCGCCCAGACCGGAGGACCGGCATCACTCACTCACGCCGAAAGCGGAGGAGCACCATTCTTCCTCGCCGTCTTCCTCTGCAACGACGACAGCGGCGGATGCGGCGAAGCTCGCCTCGCCTCGCCACAAGGCGGAGCCGTCGCCCTCCCCAGGCGCGGGGGTCAGGCACCGGGTGAAGATCGAGCCCGAAAAGACGGAGCGCCGGTAGACGCTTTTCGGTGTCCCGGGTGCAAGTCTAGCCACCCCCTGGCGCTTGGAAACGGCGGATGCCGGGATTCCCAAGATGGCTCGGCTGTGAATTGACACCTGAAGGACGTACGCCTTACCCCGTGTCTTGCGGACTTGGGCGCCGTGTTTCGGACTGTCAGCGGCGGTGGACGGCTGGCTTTATCCATGCAGGGTGGGGAGCCGCGAGCGGCTCGAGCTAGGGCAAGAGCTACTGACGCGATTGTGCCTGGCAGCAATGGAGTGCTAGGGGGTTGTGGGCGCTTTGTATTGTGTGCCGGTCTGGAGGAGGTGAGGCTGATGTGGGTCGCCAGCAGCAGGTTGGTGGCACGGAATGGGGTTGGGCAGGGGTTACGCGAGGGTCAGGGCGTGACGAGTCTTGACTGTTGCTGAGGTGCAGCGCATGGGGAGCACGAGGCCATGCAAGGGGTTGGGCGCTAGCCAATGCGGGGTGGGAACGGCGCACTGGGCAGCGGGTCGAGGCTGGGACAGGAGGGGCCACGGGGCAGGCAGGCAGGCAGCAGGCAGTCTCCCTTCAAGGGTCAGAGGGTCGGAGGGTCGGGTAGGGTGCTGGTAGGGTAGGGGTAGGGTTGAGGTAGGGGGCGGACCGAGACGTGATGCCATAACTGTGGGACTAGCCAGGAGCCCGGACTAGCGGGCACATTGTGATACGGTAAGAGTTCCTCATGCAGGGGCGTAGATAGGCTCTGTGGAGGGTGGAGGCAGCGGATGTTGGGGAGGCGCGCAACGCGAGGGCAGCACGCGTGGAGAGAGGTGTGCCATGGGGCACAGTGAAGATGAACAGGCCGGAACTTGGGAAGCGTAAAGCACCCGTAACGCAATCCGGGAAGGCCTGGCGCTACCCTAGCGTCCCTAGCACAAGGCACACGTCCTCAAAAGCGGGTTTTGCAGCCGGGAAGCTGCATGCGTCATCATGCACTTGGTTACCGGTACTCCCCCCCCCCCCCCGCCCCCCGCCCCCCCCCCCCCCCCCCCGCTCCTGTACAGGCGCGGCGCAGACGGGCGGAAGCGCGCGAGTCGGCGGGCCGGCGCCCTCCGAGGTGCTGCGCCACGCACCGGCGCAAAGCCCTCAAATGTGAGTACACGCCTGCGGCTTGTGCGGGGCCGTGGAAGCCAGCCCCGGCGGTACAGCGCCTGCAGGCGCCAGCCGTCCTAGCCGGCGCCCCACGCGCGCCTGGCATTTTGCAAAGCGGTATTGCGATAGAAAGATCTTCAGTGGATGCTGCAAGGTGCCAGGCTCAGCACGCGGAAGAGGGGGAAACGCAAAACACTGGCTTACTTGATGCCGTACCAGGGGAAGCCAGGGAAGCTGGGAAGCGACCGGTGCAAGCCGGCGCGCTTCGAGCGGCCTTCTCCGCAAGCGCCCATGCATGCATGCCGCGCCGCTTTCCGTGACGGGAACGATATAATCAGTCGAGAATGCACAGCGACGCTCACACAAGCAACTCAGGACCATTTCCTAAGACATACCTCAGACATGCGTGCCCGCTAATCAGCTCTCGCGCGCCCCACCACACGCATACAGCAGGTCTAACTACTCCAGCAACCAAGTAAACGCTAAAGTCTAGGTAGAGACTGGTGCCGTGCCCGGTTTTGGCAAACTCCTCGCCGACATGTCGGTCGACATGCGCGCGCCGTCGCGGCGCGGCTATGGCCACGTCCTCGCCCTGTTGGCCGCAGCGGTATGTCCGACCGGCATTAACAGTCTTCCATCATTTATGCGTGGTTCGTTGCTAGCCCCCGTGTTGACCTTCGCGGCGGGCGCTCCCCACCCCCCACCCCCTCTTCCCCACCCAAACCCCCGCTTCACTCTCCCACCCCCCGCAGCTCCTCCTGGCCTCTAACAGGCCCGCGGCCTTCATCGCGACAGCTGCAGCCTCGACTGCCTCAACCACAGAGTATGACTACGCGGCCCTCCTCGACGCCTCTTTCTTCTTCTACGAGGCGCAGCAGAGCGGCCCCCTGCCCCCCTGGAACCGGGCGGGCCGCTGGCAGCCAGGCGAGTAGTGCCGTACCAATGGCTTACCAATAAGTGCCGTACCAATGCAGCGAGTGGGGGTAGAGGAATACCCATTCGCAGTAGAGAAGACGCGGGGTCCTTACGTCCTCTTCCGTCGGGATTTGTCGTCCCTCGTGTTGACAAATGCTATGCCCTTCGCATGCGCACCCCACACCCTCCATCCCAGGCGGCTGGCGCGATGCCGCATACATGGACGATGGCAAGGACATTGGTGCCAACCTGACCGGGGGCTGGTTCGACGCGGGGGGTGAGCTGGGGCGCGAGGGGTTGGGGTCAAAAGGGGCTGGAAGATGGGAAGGAACGCGGACAATCTACCCGTTCAACCCCCCTCGACCGCGCCCACGCCGGCCTTGCACCCCACCCACCACACTCGCTGCCCCCTTTCTTGCCTTCCCGCCCCTACTCCCAACCCAAATCCAAAATAAAGATCACATGAAGTTCCAGCTGCCGTACGGCTGGGCCGCATCCACCCTGGCCTGGGCCCTGGCGGACTTCCCGGCGGCCTTCGCCGACCCCCCCGCGCTCAGGGGTGTGGCGCTGCGCAACCTCGAGTACGCGGCCGACTACATCGTGCGAAGGTGGGCACTTGTGGGAACGAATACATCGCCTGGTTAGGGGATTACCCTAGTGCCCTGACCCCGCACCTGCCCTCCTAGGCAAGGGCTTGGCCCGTGGTGGGTGGCGGGTGGCGGGTGGTGGGTGAAGGCCGTCACGTGGTTGACCTGTACCCCACTCCCCAAACCCCCTTGCAGCCACATCAATGCCTCCGACGTCCCCTCCGAGAATACGTACGTCGCCCAGGTGGGTCCGCTTGGGGGCGGAGAGGAGGAGATGGCGACGAATGCGTCGATGTTCAGGTGTCATGCAGAGTCCCTTCCCACCTGTGTACCTCAGCCCTCCGCACCGCACGCATTGCACCCTACGGCATCCTTTGTTAGCAGCAAGCCTCCATCCATCTTCCTTCCAGATTGCTCGCCCCTCTCCTCCTTACCCCCCCCCCCCTCCTTACCCCCCTTCTCTCCCCCCCCTGTCAGGTCGGTGACACGGACACGGACCACGCCCGCTGGTGCCGCCCCGAGCAGTGCCCCGCCGTGGAGGGCCCCTACCGCCCCACCTGGCTCGCGACGCCCGCCCGCCCCGGCTCCGACGTCGTGGGGGAGGCCGTGGCGTCGCTGGCGGCGGTGGCCATGGTCCTGCGGGTGAGTAAAGAGATGTCATCATGTGCGGAGGATCTTTTGGGATCTTCCGGGATCTTTCGGGATCTTTCGGGATCTTGCGGGATTTTGCGGGTGGATCTTGCCATCCGTGGAGGCCGTGGCGTCGCTGGCGGCGGTGGCCATGGTCCTGCGGGTGGGTGGCGGGAGGTGGTGATGTGGGGAGAAGGGGGGAAAGGGGGAGGGCGGTTCGGGCCTGGTTACATGCAGTGACGCACTGGTCGTGCCGGGGCCTGCCCCTGCCCCTGCCTGGTCTGCGTGCCGTGCTCCTGTCACCCGCCGCCCCCGCCCCTGGCCTTCCCCGGCCTCCCTCCTACCCCCCCGCCCCCCCCCAGGCCTCCGACCCCGCCTCCCCCCGCGCCGAGGAGCTCCTGCGGCACGCACGGCAGCTGTACGGCTTTGCATGGTCCTACCCCGGCACGTGGGAGATCCCCTCGGGGGACTACCCCTACCGGTGAGGGGGGAGGGAGGGAGGGGCAGGGCCTGAGACGGTTGCGTTCGGAGGCCGCTTCCATCAACCCAGTCCTTCCCTTGCACCCCTTCGTACCTCATCCGAACCCTTCCCCATTGTACGGCTATGCGACCGTACGGCAGGTACGGCAATCACGAGTGGGTGGACGACATGCTGTGGGCCGCGGCCTGGATGTGCCGCGCGCACCCCCCCGGCACCCCCTCGGGAGCCCCCTCCGCCCCCTCGACCTACTGCGGCGATGCGGCGGCGCTGTGGTCCCGCGGCAGCGGCATGGGCATCGGCTGGTGCCCGGGAATGGACTGGTGAGGGACTGAGGGGGTGGGGGTCTGGGGGATGAGTTATGGAGACATTTTGCGGGTCCCAAAGAAGAAGTGGGGCGTCGGCTTGATGCATGCCTTTCCATTCATCTGTTCCATTCCTGACTGTGTGTGCCGCCTCTGCCCACTTCTCCTCGTGTGCCCGCCTCCCTTCTCCCCTCCCCCTCCACACACGGCTCCCTGCTCCGCCCCCCCCCAATCCGCCCGCGCCCTCCCCCCCCCCCCCAGGGACAATGCCTTCAATGAGGCCAGCGTCATGATGCTGGGCATGGGTGACAGGTGGGGGGGAGGGGGGGAGGAGGAGGGGTAAAGCGTGTGTGTATTGGGCACGTGTGTCCCATGTCTGGTTGGGGCGAGCAGGCTTGGGGGGTGTCAAGCTGGGGTGCAACCCTCCCTGCCCCCTCCTGTGCTGACCAAACACCCCCCTCCCGCTCCCCCCAGGCTGGGCGCCTCCTTGCTGTCGGGTGTGCGCACACGCATGGCCCAGAACCTCAACCTCTGGCACGTGAGGCCCCGGGGGGCTGGTCTTGGGGGGGCCCCCGGGGGCCGGGGCACATAGACGGTGCGAGGAGCGTGGGACGGGGGACCAGGGGGAACTGCGAATGCGAGGAGGACGTGGGGCCTAACCCTCCCTCCCTCCCCCTCCCCCGTCCCCCCCCTGACAGGTCGGCATACAGTGTACCGCCCCCCCTCCCGGCTACGACGCCAACGGCGACGGCATCGTGGACGACGGCCGCATCTGCTACTCCCCCCGCGGCCTGGCGCACCAGATGCAGTGGGGCACGCTGAGGGTGACGGCCAACGCGGCGGCGCTCAAGCTCTCGTTTGCGCAGGCAGGCCTGGGCACCGGCCGGGCGGGGGGAGGGGGGGGGCTGCTGGACCCCACGTCCCCACGTCATAGGCCACAAACCAACCGTCACGTAACGCACCTCTTCCTGGCATACGGTACCTCTATTACCAGCGTACCGCGACCCCACCACCTGTGCACTCCGCTCCGCTCGTTGACCCGCGCCTCCCCCGTTCCCCGCCGTGGCTTCCAGGATCAGCGCTGGCCCAGCCCCTGCAGGGAAGGCCTGGCCCCGGCAGGCGCCTCCTCCAGCTCAGCCACTCATCCCCAACCCTCATGCCTCCCCCTTGCCACGCTCCTGCCCCCCTCCCCCCCCCCCAGGCCCTGGCGGCCACCGGTGTCCCCACGGATGCGGTCGAGGCCCAGCGGCAGCGCTGCTGGGCGCGGCGGCAGGTGAGAAGGGGGGGCGGGCAGGATAGCCATCGCCTCTTTCCTCACACCCTTAGTCGCCGTTCACTTAGCCCCCCCCTCCCCCTCCTTCCCTTCTCCCCTCCCTCCACCTCTACCCTTCCCCAGATCCGGCTGATGCTGGGCGACTGGGGCCGCAGCTTCGTGGTGGGCATGGGCTCACCCCCCCCCACGCGCCCCCACCACTCGAGCGCCATGTGCGACCCCGACCCCGCCACCCCCTGCGACGGCGCCACGGCGGCCCTGGACCGCCCCAACCCCTCGGTGCTGCGGGGGGCGCTGGTGGGGGGCCCCCGCAAGGACGACAGCTACGAGGATAACAGGATGGACTACAGTGAGTGTGGGGGCAGGGGGGGGCAGGCAAGAGGGGTGGAGGAGGGAAGGAGGGGAGGAGGAGGGAGGGAGTGGGGCCAAGGGAGGAAGGGAGGGAAGGGAGAGGGGGGAGGGACAACAGGATGGACAACAGTGAGTGGTGTGTGTTTGGGGCGAGAAAGGTGTCTGGATCGACCTGTCCCCCTTCCTCAATACTCTGGCCTCCCTCCCTCCATCTCACCTCCCTCCCCCCTTCCTTAACCTCCCCCTCTTGCCTCCCCCCCCAGTCCTGAACGAGGTGGCCATTGACTATAACGCCGGATTCACAGTGGCACTGGCGGCGCTGCAGCAGCTGGGAAGGGCCGACGTGACGGACTGGGACGCCTACTGCGGCCCCTTCCCCTCCCCCTCGCCCTCGCCCTCTCCGTCTCCCTCGCCTTCGCCTTCGGCCACTCCCTCGCCTTCACCCTCGCCCTCTCCGTCTCCTTCGCCGACCCCTACGCCCTCACCCTCGCCGTCTCCGTCCCCCACTCCGCCCCCCTCTCCTTCCCCCTCGCCCTCCCCTTCCGCCACCCCCACCCCCTCCCCCTCCGCCTCGCCGTCCCCCTCGGGCTCCGGCCTCTGCCCCGCCGCGCGCTGGGAGTGCGGCGCCTGCGACGCCCCCACGCCCCCCGGCTCGCCCCTGGCCCCCGCCCGCCCCGCCTGCTACGCCTGCGTCAACGCCCGCGGATCGGCCCCGTCCTGGCAGTGCCACGCCTGCCTGCAGAAGCCCGCGTACACGGCCGATCAGGTGGGCTGGGGATTGAAGGCGAGGGGAGAGGGGAGGGCGTGTGTGTTTCGGTCGTGGCGGTGCCCATGCCTGCCTGCAAAGTGGGGATGAGCTGCCCCCATCCCCGCTTTCTCGCCTGCTGGAACTTATCCCGGCCGCCCTTGCCGTGACCCCTTGGCCCCCGCCGGCCCCTCCCCCGCAGGCCGCCACGTGCCTGTCCTGTGTGGCCGCTGGCGGCGACGCCTGGGCCTGCCAGCAGACCTGCACGGATCTCACCACGGATCCGGATCTGCTGCCGATCTGCTCGGCCTGCGCCAGCGATCCGGCTGTCATGGCGGCGGGCGCCTGGCGCTGCGGAAGCTGCATGGAAGCTGCGGTGCGTGCCAACGGCGCCGATGCGGTGTCGGGCTGCTCCGCGTGCGTGCGTGCTGGGCGTGAGTCGTGGGCGTGCTCCGCGTGCGGCGCCAAGGCGGATGCCGCCGCACGCAACGCATGCCTGGCGTGCGTGCTGTCCTCCAGCGCGCAGTGGAGCTGCGTCGTGTGAGGGGGGCGCCTGCGTTGGTGCGGAGTGCGGACTGCGCCCCTTGGGCCCTGGCCCCCTCCTGCAAGCTGAGGATGGGCCGTGAGGGATGCAGCGCATGTATCACGAATCGACGTGCGTGCGTTTCAGATCGCTCCTCGCGGGAGCGCACAACTCGCTTTAGACGTTGCTGGAACGGTGCTACGGCATGACCTACAGCATGTCGTACCGTGCGATTCATTGCAGTACTTGCTATTCATGGTGGGCCCGTGTTGCCCAAGTATTACATAAGCTTTTGCCGGGCGCAACTGAGACGGCGTGCTCTCGTGCTCTCGTATCACATAAGCCCTGCTAGGAATGTACGGCCCAGGTCTGCGCTTATCCGCAGCGTCACATGGGCCATCAAGTTTGGGCCCCTTGCTAGCTGCGTAGCTAGCCGATAAATGAGTGGCCGTAGCCAAGCGCCCTTCGGGCCCTTCATGGATTGATCCTAAGGTGGATTGGTCCAAAGTTATGGACATATAGGTCCTTCCATTCATGATGCCATCCCAGCTGTGAGGCTGGAGTCGTGGAACATGAATTAGTCCCAGCGCCGAGAGGGCGCCCCAGGGCTTTCTAGGTCCGGGGTACGGTAAATGCCAGAGGCAGGCTTGCTTGGCGTGCACTGCCCTGGCAGAGCTGCAGGCACAGTACTTGACATGGCGGGGTGCAGATATCGCTTTCTTGCGCTGGTGGGTTCGGTGGGTTCGGTGTACTCACTGCTTACGTAGGGGCAGCAGGGGAGCAGGGCCAGGCGTGACGCGTGAGGCCCGACCACGCTGCGTCGGGGCCTGCCGCTGTATCTGTGCCGTGCCGCTGTGTGGACACACGAGTTGGGCCCGGAAGACTTGCGGCGGGTCCATGCGCCATGCCCAAGCAAACGCTGTAAACGCGTTCTCAGACCCTGTGCTTCAGACCCGCCCGGTCTGTCTCCATCTTGCGGAAGTACTTGCGGTACTCCAGACGGGATGGAGGAATTGCAGGGAGCAACGTGGGGGATGAGGAAGCGACGGGTTGTAGCAGGGGAGGCAAGGGAAGCCGCGGGCCAGGCGCGCTGCGGGCGTGTCGACGACGGCCGCCCTTCCCCACAGTGCGTGCGCTGAAACCCGGGCCGCACCTGTGGCGGCGGCCAGCGACGTTACCGCGTCCATCAGCGCTGAGTACTTGCTGGGCCCCCGCGCGAAGGCGACGACGTTGGAGGCGTCGCTCGTCGAGGACGGCTTGACGCGAATTGCGGAGTCCACTCCACGCGGCAGCACCAAGATCGGGCCAGAGGCTGGGGAGACCCACGCCACGAACTCGCTGTCAGCGGTGAGGCCGGCGAGGGCGTGCACCTCCTCCGGCAGAGCCGAAAGCGAAGATGTCCAGGCAGTGGGAGTAAGGTGTTGGCGCGACGCGTCGTAAAGGCCCGCGACCGCAGTACGCCTGGCCTGCCGGTGGGCCCCAACCCGTCACCCGTGTCAGGAATACGCTGCGTCTTGACTCTTGGCCCATGAGTCCCGCACCGCCCCGGGCCTTCAGCGCAGGCCCGCGCATCAGGTAATGTTCACCACACAAGGCAAGCCGGAGCATGGAGCGTGCATATTACAGGCGGAGCTCTCATTCGAGCAGCGTTGACGTCTGCACCCATCCCACAGCGAGGCAGCAGGTGCCGCCATCCACAAGAAACCGTGCACTGTTGCTTCATTCGACTGCGGCACGAGTCGAGTCGACCTTGCACAGATACCCTGGGAGAAGACAAGGGTGGCTGCCTGTAGGCAGGACAAGGGCCGAGCCCCCATGTTTGAAACCACACCCCTCCCCAACACCAGCGCGCATGGAGAAGAAAGAAGAAAGGCTACGACACAGACCACTCTGCTGTGCACTCGACGAGCTGGAACGCTCGTGACAGTACTCGCCGACTCTGGCTTTCCCACGCAAACGCCTGGTCGACCGTATGATCGACCGTACGGCAATCTCGAATGCCCACACCGAAAGTGCTTGACTCTAGCTCTCCTCGCAGACACGGCCTCTCGTGTGCACACATACCAACGCAGACTATCAGCCGCTTCTCGAGCACGCTCCCAGCCCCCGCACAAAAGGGCCCTCGATCTCTCAAACGACCCCAGGCATCCAAGCCACCAAGCCCCCCACCCAGGGAAAGGGCATCATCGGTCAGTCTCCAAGCCACAGGCTAAAATAAAGTAAGGCGAAAGCGATTAGAACCCACTCCGACTCTTCGCAGCAACGATCAGATGAGCCCTCGAAGTTTCATCCATGCACTCGGGCCGTACATGCGTCGGCTCACAGACAACTACGTACTTGCGCCAGAATACGGCAAACCCAGTAGAGAAGACCTCTGAACTCGAGGTTGGACCCGTATGTCCCGTTCCCCTTCTCTTATACGCAGTGGCACAGATGGTGTGTGGCCACCGCTTGTGTTAGAATTAGTAAGGGTCTCAAAGTCGTTGGTACTATCACCATGAGTCAATTGGTGTTGTGACGGTCGGTTGCTGTGTGTGCAAGAGCCCGACCCCTTAATAACTGGACCCGACACCCCGCGACTGCGCGGAGCTGCTCGGGGACCCCGCCACGACTGGCGTTCCCCCTGGCGTTGCCGGCCTTGCTGTCCAGAAGGAGAACACAAACCCCTTTAGGTCCCATCCCACAAGCACCCGAAGCATTCTCCAGCCATGCTGCAACCCACGACCCACCAGAAGCGCACACAGCACGCCCCGCCCACGCCCCATTCACCAAGGTACTATGCCATAAGCATTGGGCAGAACACACAAAGACAGACGCACAAGGCGGTTGCAGCGCCATGCGGTGTACACACGTTCACTCTTCACACTGGGAAAGGGATGGGGTGCTGACTGCACCGCGCGGAAAGCACACGTCGCAGCGGGGTAGAGAGCATCACTCGGAAGCAGGTTCGCACCAAAAAAGAGGCCAAACACAGCAGCAGGGGCCGCGCACGCGTGTGGCGGCCGCGCCACGCCCCCACACAGAATCCCGCACCCAGAGAAAGCCCCAAGCCCTGCGGTCAAGAGCAATCGTTGAAGGGACAACACACAGTGCCATCCTGGCAACCCTGCCAACTCCGTTGCCACCATGCGCCGGCGCTAACCGAGAAGACTCTGTACTGTCGCCGACCAATCCCACCGTGCCATCTCACGCCGGCTCAAAGCGCGCTTCTGTAACCCGGCCCCGGGCCGCTACCACCGCGGTCAGCACGCGCTCAGAGGTAAACCTGCACGGCGCGAGCGCCGGGCGCGGCCGACGCGGGCAGCTCGACGGTCAGCATGCACCCCTCGGCGTCGTACGCCCAGGCCGCGGGCCGCCCGTCCAGCGCCACCCCCCGCACGGGCGCCTTGCGCAGCCGCGAAGCCGCTGCCTCCAGGAACACGAGCAGCGTCGAGGCGCTGGCGGCCGTCACCTCCACCTCCAGAGCCACGCCCAGGGCGGAGGCTACGGAGGGGGCGGCGTCGGAATCGGCAGAGGCGGCGGTGGCGGCGGCAGCGGCCGCCGCCGCCAGCGCACTCGCGGGCATCACGCGGCAGAAGCCTACGGTGGGCAGGCCGCGGCCCTTGACGCCCACGATGCCGAAGCTGGCGAGCACGCGCGCAGGGGCCGTGGTGGCGGTGGCGAGCGGCGCTGCGGCACCCTCCGACGCCGAGGCCGCATTGGACAGTGCCGCGTCCTGGCCTGCCACGATCTGGATGATTGGGGCGGCGACGATGGACCGGCCGGCCAGGGAGAGCGTGGGCGCGGCCGCCGCAACGGCGGCGGCCTCAGCGGGCGCCTCGCCGGACGCCGTTCCGGACCCGGATCCCGCCGTGCTGTTGGTGCGGGAGAGGCGGCCGGCGCCGGTGGGCGTGGCAGAGCCGGAGGAGGCGGTGGACACGCCGGCCGAGACGCCGGCGGGGGACTCGTTGCCGGCGGCGGCGGAAATGCTGAGGGCGCGGGCCAGGGAGCCCAGCGGCGCGCCGCCAGAGCTGATGCGCATGCCGCTGCTGGGCGCCATGCGCAGCGCCGAGGGCGTGTCCATCACGGCCAGCACGTGGTTGGTGGCGGTGCCGTACACCACGGCCCTGCGGAGGAGAATGGAGGCAGGGCGGTGTGGCGGCGAGGTGAGTGGTTGAGGGTGGTCACAGGGTCAAAGGGTCGTCGTGCAGGACTCGCCGCCCGACCCACATGGCCGCACCCCTAGAGCAGCCAACCCACATGCCTTGGACATTGCCCCGGCCCAACCCACAAGCCCGCAAAGCACCAGTCCTCCCGTTTCTCACGGAAGACCCAGACCTCATCCTGGCCCCGTTGCCCCCCTTCCTTGCCCCGCCCCGACCCACATGCACATATACCCCTCGCAACCAAACCCGCCCCCGCCCCGCCCCGACCCACATGCCCGAGTAGCACACTCTCAGCGGCTGCGCCATGCCCAGGCAGGAGCGCAGCATCGGGGCCTGCGTGAGCGGCTTGGCGGGCGTGTCGTGGCCCTCCTGGACGAGCACCGAGGAGTAGAGGTGCGCCTCCAGCGCCTGCACGGCGGCGGCCGTCGCGGGGTTGCTCCCGGCCTTGTCGGCCGCCGCGGAGGACGGGCTCTTGGCGCCCAGGGTCGAGGGCGAGCGCTCCTCGTTGAAGGCGCTGCGGTTGATGTAGTCAAGCAACGGCAGCGCGTAGGAGCGCATGTCGGAGGCGGACACGCCTGAGGATGGAATGGGCGAAGTGGGTCGAAGAGAAACGGGAAATACGGTGGGTGAGAGACGGGGTGGAGGAATTGCAGGGGGTTATGAGAGGGATGAGGAAGCGACGGGTTGTAGCAGGGGAGGCAAGGGAAGCCGCGGGCCGGGTGCGCTGCGGGCGTGTCGACGACGACCGCCCTTCCCCACGTGCGTGCGCTGAAACCCGGGCCGCACCTGTGGCGGCGGCCAGCGACGTTACCGCGTCCATCAGCGCTGAGTACTTGCTGGGCCCCCGCGCGAAGGCGACGACGTTGGAGGCGTCGCTCGTCGACGACGGCTTGACGCGAATCGCGGAGTCCACTCCACGCGGCAGCACCAGGATCGGTCCAGAGGCTGGGGAGACCCACGCCACGAACTCGCTGTCAGCGGTGAGGCCGGCGAGGGCGTGCACCTCCTCAGGCAGAGCCGAAAGCGAAGAGGTCCAGGCAGTGGGAGTAAGGTGTTGGCGCGACGCGTCGTAGAGGCCCGCGACCGCGCTCGTGATGTTCAGCTGCGAAGAAGCACGGAGCACGTCAGATGGGTCGGCGAGCGGCGTCGAAGAGCCGAGGTAGGCTAGGGCATCGACGCATCGCGAATCCTCCGCCTTGACCGCGCTCCCAAGCTGGTAATGAGGTGGAGCGGCGCTAAGGTGCAGGCACGTACCTCAGATAGCAGAACGGTGCCCTCTGCGTTGACTGCGCTGTGGTCCGGGCGCACCAGCGAGGCCGCCACCGAGCTCATAGCCACGTCCAAGGATGGATGTCAGATGCCGCGGTGGTTAGGCGTGCGTGTTGGCTAGTGCGTGAGAGGCAGACCGGGCGCCAATAAGCGGGAACAGCTGGTGCGTCGCGGCAGCTGTGTGCAAGCCTTGGAGCAGGTGGTGAGCGTCGAAACGAGTACGCGGGGCGGGCTATGCGTAACGAAGACTTCCGTTGGCGATTTTGCGCTTCGAGGGGATCAAAGCGCCGAGGATCCGAGCGAGATGCAGCACTTTCGCATGCGGCTCGAGAGCTTTCTCGAGCTGTGCATGCCCCCTGAAGCCTGAAGCAGAACTCCCCTCTGCCATCGTCCTGAGTTCAGAAGGTGAAGGAGCGCCAGCCTTCCGAGCGATGGCGCGCATGCTCGGGCGAGAACCAGAGACCACACGCGTACACAGCAGCTCACGGCCGCACCATTCTGTACGTGTTGGAAGCAGCTTGCAGCTTAAGTTCAAACCCTTGCGCCTGCCGCCATTTCCCATCCATCCACACCCGTTTCCCGCGCGGCCAAGTCCGGCTCCGTCCGTCACACTCGGCCTTGCTACAGCCACCCTCTGCCTCCCCTGGCATCCTCACGCGTGCGTCGTTGCCGCAACAGCCGCGCCTGCCCGTCCTGTCCCCCCGCTTCGCGCCACGCGCTCCACCGCCTCCACGCCCGGCACCCCCGCCGCGAGGCCCTCCCGCGAGGCCTCGCGAGCCGCCTTGCCGCCGCCCGTGGCCGGCGCCGCGGAGCTGCCCCCTCCCAGCACCCGCAGCGCCGTGGTGTATCCCAGGAACGAGGCCCCGTCCATGACGAACGCGCGGACCAGCGTTGGCGCCACACCGCGGAAGAAGGCGCGGGCGCCCGCTTCGGCCCACATCTGGGGGTGGGGTGTGCGGCCAAGGAGGTGAGAAGGGGATCGACAGAGGCCCGGTGGGCCGGACCTCGGATGATCAGGACAGGACATCGATAAGAGTCAGGCCAAGCCTGTCGTACGCCATGTGCATGAGCCCTTCCACATCCCAGGCCCCACCTCCTGTACGAAGCTCGTCCAGCCTCGCCCCGCGCTGGCCGTAACGCCCACGGCCTGCACCCGGCTCTTGATCACGTCCAGGGGGTAGATCGGGATCCACGCGATCACGCCCGCCAACCCGCCAGCCACCACCTTGGGCGCGGGGGGAGTGGCATTGGGCAGATGCACAAGTGCCGTTGGAAAGAGACAGGGGGGGCCGGGCCAAAGGGCATCTGACCGGGGCTTGGCCTCCGAGGCTCCAACCACGGAAGCCCACGCGACCGCTCTGCGCCTTAGCGGCTTCCAAGCACGCGTCGCCAGCCGGGCCCCGCGGTACTGGTGCCTCCACAGGGGGGGGGGGGTACCGGCCCGCGGTTCACCGCAGCAAGGTGCTCACCTGCGTGGCGGGCGGTGCGGCCTCGGGGTGCACCCCGGGGGAAAGCGCCGCCGCGATGTCGTGGTAGAGCCTGGAGGGGTGGGCAGGGGGTGGGGTGGTGGGTGGGGGGCAGGGGGCGGCTCGGGTGGCGCGTGGGGGCAGGGTGCATCCGCAGAGGGTGTGGCATGTACTTCCAGCTGCCTCGCCTCGCCCCCCGCCAGCCAGCCCTACAGCCAGGGAGCGGGGAGGCGGGCCGCCCCCACACTGCCCTCTGCTTCTACCACAAGCCGCTGGTTGACGTGCGCAACGCCCGATCCACCCTGAGACACACGTTGCGCAGTGACTACCCACCAGGAGTGGATGGCGTAAGAGGGCCCGTGCCTCAGGCCCTGCCCCACCCAGACTATCACATAGCGCATTCCTGGGTATCCCAACACACACCCATACACTCCCAGGGGCAGTCACGTTTGCAGAGCCCCAGCGCCAACCGCCACTCACCAAAAGTACATGGCGTAGGAGGGCACGTCGCGGACCACCGTGAGATTGAAGCCCCGGTACAGGCCTGCGAGGCAGAGCGCGTGCCCACCAGTAGGGGTCAGGGGTCAGGGGTCAGGGGTGCGGTGGCCGGAGCCTGAGCGACTCTCTTTCTCCCCTTCCGTAGCTCCCCCAAGCAGCGCTGGGCCGATGGACTGCACGGCTAGCCGGGCTTTCCCTGCTCTTGACCCCTCCCTCAACCTCACGCACCCCGCCTAACGGGCGTCCGTTCAACAGCCCCATCCCCTCAACCCGCACTACCCGACCGCCAGCTCTCCTGGGAGCTCACGCGCACGTCGCCTACATCGCACAGCACACCTTCCAGTCAAGACGCCCGTCCCCACCTCCCCGCTCCCCCCTCCCCACCTCTCACGCCGTCCGCCCGCAGCACCTGCACCGCCAGCTGCGCGGGGTTGAGGTAGGCGGGGGAGCCGCGGGGGGCGGTCTGCAGCTGCGCGCGCAG
This sequence comes from Edaphochlamys debaryana, assembly GCA_016858145.1. Taxonomy (NCBI): domain Eukaryota; kingdom Viridiplantae; phylum Chlorophyta; class Chlorophyceae; order Chlamydomonadales; genus Edaphochlamys; species Edaphochlamys debaryana. The sequence continues at coordinate 702,844 of JAEHOE010000049.1, forward strand.
CTTGAGCAGCTCCACGGGGGACCACAGGAACACCTGAGGGGGTGGGGCAGGGGGGCGGATGGGGGGTTTAGGGGAAGGCGTGAAAGCCTGCTCGGTGTGTATGAGGGGCAGGGGATTGCTGCGAGCCTCCGTAACCCAGACCCTGACGCCCATGCTTGGCGCCCGCGCCTAGGCCCCCTCCCGCCGGGCCCCCTGCACGCCTCCAACCTCCCCTTCAGTCGCACCTGGGCCATCCCCGCCACTGACCCCGCCAGGAACCCCTGCCAGGGCGTCGGCAGCGCGGCCGGCCCTCCTCCTCCTCCTCTGTCGCCGCCATGCCCTTGCCCCTGCCCTTGCCCGACCCCTTCCCCTCCGCCGCCTGCGCCTCTCCCCTTCTGCCCCGCGCTCCCGACAGGCTGCCCCGCCGCCGCCAGCGCTGCGGCGGCCGTCCCGCTGCTGTTGCCCCCGCTGCTCCCTTGCCCTCTCCCGCCGCTCGTGCTGCACCCCTCCGCCTCCGTTCCGCCGCTGCTAGCCGAGCAGGCGATCGCTCCTTCCCCTCCACCAGCTCCGTCTCCGCCTCCTTCCCCCGCGGCGCGTGTGCTGGTCACTATGGGGCGGAGGGTCCGGGCCCCAGGGGGCCCAGGCAGGCCCAACCGCTCCGCCACCCACGCCGCCACCGCCCCCGACACGGAGGCGGGCCCGTGGACCCCTGCTGGGTCCTGCTGGGCCCCGGCGGGCAGGGCGTGATGGTGGTGGTGGAGGTGGAGCGAGTGCAGGGAGTGGGACGAGTCGATTGAGGCGGGGGACGAGGCAGAGGCAAAGGCGGAGGCAGAGGCCGGTAGCGATGAGGACAGTGCTGGGCGAGAGGTCAAGGAGGATGGGAGGGAGGAGGAGGAGGGGGAGGCGGAGGACGAGGAGGCGCCGGCGAGGAGCGCCGGGGCATCCTGCGTTTCCGGTTGGGCGGCTAGCTGCCGAAGGGTCCAGCCGTACGCCTGGGGAAGGATCGAGCAAACACCCGCGGCAGGGGAACGCATGGTTATGTCTCAGGCAATCCAGCCAGACGCATTGCTCCAACGGTATGGCCAGCACAGGTAGGCGCTGAAGATTACGCTAGGGAGGGGTTTCCCTCCCTCCCAGGCCCAGACCCCAGGCGCCGGTAAGGCGGACCAGGCTGAGGGTCCAGGGTGCTGACCCCTTCCCGTTGAGGCTGGGGCCGGGGCCCTCCTTGCTGAAAGGGCAGAGCGACGCGCCCATACACCCCATCCCGTCTGCACAGCGGGGCTTCATCTAGCTTGCCTGGAAGAGGATCGCCGACTGCACCGACGCGAACAAAAGGGGGTACGTGAGCCCGCGCCATGGCGAGAGGATGCCCTCCTGCCGGAACATGGCTGCCAGCGCGCCCAGCGTGTTCTGCGTGGCGCCGGCCTGCTGAAGGCGCACACGCACGGTGTCCAGAGGCTGCGAGAGCGTGATGGCGAAGGCTCCCGCAACCGCGCCTGTCGGTATAAGGACAGCGTCCCGCGAGCGCGGGTTGAGAGGGGGATTCGTGGGGGGATGGGTGCTGCGGGGTGGTCGCCACCGGGCATGAGACGAGCCGATCAAGCTAGTAAGTGCCAGCATGCAACCGAGGGCTGCGCGAGCGACCACGTCACCCCGTGCCTCCAACGCCGCGATGGCCAGTCGCGGTGATGGCGAACACGCCTCAAGGCCCGCAACGGGATTTCAGCCGCAAGTGGGTCTCACCGGCGAGGAAGTCCCTCGTCGTGGGGCTGAGGTCAAGCTCTAGTCCTATTCGGTCCATGGCGGTCCTATGCTCTCAAGATACAGTTAACCCCGGGACATGGGCGCCCCCGTCATGTCAAGGCAAGTGTATGTGCCTGCGCGCGTGGGAGCTCTTGGGTTGTTCTGGAGGCAGCAGACCCTCATGCAGCGAAAACTGCAAAGGGGCCATCGCCTGCAAGCGGCACAGGTGTAGGTGCATACATCTTGTACTCATACAGCTGACCACGCTTAGCCAAGCCGTGACACCTCGCCGCGACTTGCAACCTTCGAGCGTGCTCCAACCCCCTGCTGCCTCTCTGCCTGCGTTTGTTCACCAATATTACGTAACATACGGATACACTGTTAACACCTACGGGTAGTCTTGGCCAGGTTTGCATTGGCCCGCCTTGGACCTCCCGCTGCTCAGCCGGGACCCGTGCCTATCCGAAGCTTATCACATCACCAGCAAGTATCCCCAGAGCTGTCCGTGGAGCAGTACCGCGCGCATTACCCGCGGAGTGGACACACGCGTCGCGCGGTCCCAGCCCTGCGGGCGCTCGACGGCGGTATGGAGAGCTAAGCGTCTGCCAGAGCGCGGCCAGAGCCTGCGCCCTGGCTGACGGCTCCGCGACCACGCCATGGCATCCAGCTTACCCAGCGTCCATCGTGGCGCCGTCCTCCTGGGCACGCCCGGGGCTGCCAGCTTGCCGCCCCCCTCAGGTGCGACTCGTAGCAGGGGGGCTGTCCTGGAGGACGGGGCCAGACGGCCTCAAGCCATCTGCTCCCGGGCTGGCGGGGAAACGCAGAGGCCTGAAACGGAAAGTGGTGTGTGTGTGTGTGGGGGGGGGGGCGGGGCTCCCAAGCGCGGCACGGCCCGTCAGTGGGGCCGCGGCCCTGCCACTCAGCCCTATGGCGGAGGCGGGGCCCGCACACCCCTGCTCCGTCTGTGGCGAGGCCCGGGGCAGGGCCCACCCAGCAGCACCTGCGCCCCACAGCCACGGGCAGGGCCCGAAGCGGCGTCAGAGTGCATTGAGGCACCCCTGGCACGGGCCTCTGGGCAGAGGCCGCTGAGGCGCTGCGTCAGGGCAGCCCATGGAGTGGGGGCCAGGCGCCGGGCGTTGGGGGCGGGGGACCAGCAGCAGAGGGGGCTCGGAGGGCTGGGTGCCAGCGGCGGATGCCCGGGGCCGGTCACCAGCGGTGTGCCGAGCCACCAGGGGGCAGCAGGGAGCGCAGCCCTGGAGGCAAGGACTGCAGGAGGCGCCCGGCCCGGTTTCTATCTGGATCGTGGAACCAGCTATGAAGCCAGCTATCTGGATCTGGATCGACTTCTTTCTGGATCGGGGAGCCAGCCGACGGGCAGAGGCGAGGCGTTTGCAGGGGCGGCCCCGCGGGCGCCAGCCAAAGTCGGCGGCAGCGGCGGCGGGAGGGAGCCTGCGCCGGTTGCTCCGGACCGCAGCTCCCCCGGCCAGGACGGCCGGCTCCATGGGGGCGGAGGGGGGCTCGGGTGACGTGGTACCGCCCGGGTCTGGAGCGTGGCTCCGCCTCTGCCCTATGGCTCGAGAGCGATGCGGAAGCCCGGGGAACTGGTAGAGTCCCAGAGTCCCCGCCGCGGAGGCCTGGGGACCCGGCAACGCTCCTCCCTCGGAAGTCTCGGGGCCCTCCGGGCCCGGGGCCCGCGCCGGCCCATAACTCCAGCGCACGGCTCATCCCACGACGGCCCGGGGCCCGGATTATAGGCCCGGACTATGGGCCCGGATTATGGGCCCCCGACCGACCCGGCCCCCCGCTGCGTGGGGCCCAGGGAGTGGGACGGACCAGGGCGGAACCCGGCTGCGACAGGCGGCTCGCGGTCAGGCACCACGGGGCAGGGTTGACCGGCCAGCCCCGCCCTCCAGGAGCCATGGACCACAGGGGTGCAGGGTGCAGGGGTGCAGGAACCGGCTTCGGGACAGCCGCCCGGTTGTCAGATGTTCAGATGGCAGGGGCAGCCGGCCCGCGCCAGCCGCCGCTGCCCTCCTGGGGGCCGCTGGTCAGGGGGCGGGAGGCAGGCGGGGGTGGGGGGGACCGAGGCCCCCGCATGACCCCCTGCTGGACTGGATCGTGGCGCGCCGGGCGCGGTCGGCCGCCCGCTGATCCCCGTGTCGTGCGTACCGGTACCTCTCTGAACGTCTGCAGGCCTTAGCACCACGTGTGCCCCTCCCTACCTTTCCGCAGGGCCCCCTGTGGTGGTCAACAGCAGCTGGACCCACCGCTTCTCTGATGAGGGTGAGGGCGGGGGCAAGGGGTAGGAGGGGGGGTTCGAGGGCGGGGTTGAGGGAGGGGGAGCGGAAGAGGGCGCGGGGGCGGGGCGCTGGGGGCGCCGCTTGGCTGACCCGGGGAGCGGCTGCTGACTCCTGACGCGCCCCCCGACCTCTGCCAGCCTTGTCCACGGGCCCCCTATCCCCGGGGCATTGCGCCTGACCTGCCGAATGCACCGCCCCTGCACCGCCCCTCCACAGCCCCGACCCCCACTCGAACGCCCCTCCACCCCCCACCGTGCCCGGCTGCCGGCCTTGTCATAGAGCCCGTCCCCTCCATGTCCATCCACACTTCTTCCCCTCCTCTGGCCTTCCACCGCCCCTTCACCGCCCCCACGCCCCCACCGCCCCCACCCGCTGCCCCGCCCGCTGCCTCCCCCAGGGCTGGATGCGGGCCGCGCTGGGTCGCCCTTCATGCTGATCCGCTCCGGGGCCACATCGCTGCCGGGCGCCGGGGGGCCGGGGCCCGGGGGGGCGCTGGGCGGCGGAGGGGGGTCGCAGCAGGAGCTGCCAACCACTGCGGAGGGGTGGGTGGGGAGGGGTGGGGAGGGGGTGGATGGGGACTGGGGTGGATGGCTGTGGTGGGGGCAGGGGAGGGCGGGGGGGCCGGGGCCGGGGTGGGGCCAGGGGAGGTAGGGTGGTGGCAGGGGCAGGGGTGGGGGCTGGGGCAGGGGTGGGGGCAGGGGCAGGGGTGGGGGCAGGGTAGGGAGGGGGCAGGAAGCGGGTGAGGGTAGTGGCTTGGGGGATGGGAGAGGATGCGCAGCGAGCGGGGGAAGGCCCTCAATTCTTCCCCTCTGCCCACCGCCTCCACCCCAGGCTGCACCGCTACCTTCGGGACAAAGTCAGCGCCGCCCTCAGCGCCGCCCGGCCGCCCCTGGCCTCCACAGCCGGCTTCACCTCCCCCGCGCCCTACTCCCTCTACACCATCTCCCCGCCCGGCTCACCCCAGCGGCCCGGCCGCGACGCCTCGCCGCCCGACCGACCGCCGCCCACCGCCGGGACGGACCGCAGCATGTCCCCGCCGCCCGGCGGGCGCATGATTAGTCATGACGCGTTCGTCAGGTGGGCGGGACGACGGGCGCTGCAGCGCCGGGTGCCGGACACGAGACTCCCTCTCCCCTCACCGGGGCACGGGGCCCTCCCCCTCACTCTCTTCACTGCACCCTGCCTCACACCCTACCCCCCACTCCCCGGCCCCTCCCGCACCCGTCCCCGCTCCCCCGCTCCCCCCCAGCCGGCCGTCCACCTCCGCCGCCGAGCGGATCCGCCTCTTCACCGGATCCTCCCACGACCTCCGCTCCTCCCTGGCTCGAAGCGGGCCCGGCTCGGGGCCGGGGTCCGGGGCAGGGGCCACGCCCAGCGCCTCCGTGCCGTCCACGCCGTCGGCGGCGCAGGCGGCGGCGGCGCGGGACATGGCGAGGGCGAGGAGCCGCGCCCGCGCATCGCAACGTGAGCTTGGGGGAGTCGAGGGTGTGGAGGGTGTGGAGGGTGTGGGGGTCGGGGCTCGGGCCGGGCGTGCTGTGCGTGGAATGGGCGTGTGCTGTGCTGTGCACGGGCATGTCATGGGACGTGGCGGGGACTGGGCGTGCTGTGAACGGGCGTGGGGACGGGAGGCGGGGGAGCCGTGTGCTGAGGCCCGCGTGTGTGTGGTCGCGAGCCCCCCTCTTCCTCCTCCGACCCACATGGTGCGCGCCCCACCCCACCTGCCAACCCCCTCGCACCCCCCTGCCCCCGCCGTCCCCCGCAGCCTACCCGGCACCGCCCGGGTCGCCCCACGCCTCGCCGCACGGCCCGCTCCACGCCCCTCCGCCGGGCGCCATCCAGCCCTACCAAATGGAGGTCCTGGCGCTGCCCCCGCCGCCCCGCACCGCGCCCGCTGGGGCCACGCGCTCCACCTCCCCCCGCCCCTCCATCCTCGCCATGCACCCCGTGGGATCTGGGTCGGCGGCGGCGGCGGTGGCCGTCATGGCGGCGTCACAGGCCCAGGTGAGGCCCAGCCGTGGGGCCCAGCACCGGGACCAGCATGGGCCCGGTGGTGGACGCGTATTGATTGCCGCGGGGACCGAGGGCTCAGGGGTCAGGACGAACGAGTTGTGCAGGCCTGGGCCTGGGTAGGGCCTGGCCTGGGGCTGAGTGCCTCACCGCTGATCTGGGTTGTGGGCCTGGCATCCTTTCTTCTCCCAAACTGCAGATCTCGCGGGCCCAGGCCGCCGCCACGGCCGCCCAGAAGCTGGACCGGTTGGTTGCGCTCGACGTGGAGGCCCAACTGTCAACCGCCGACTCGCCAAAGTCGGTTACGACGCTCACGCCCGGATCGCTCGACGGCATGGGCCATCCCGTACTGATCGCGGCGGATGGGGCCCGCATCCACAAGAAGATTGACCGTCACCTGCCACGTCACGCCGCCACCCGCATGAACGCCGGGGCGCCCGCCCGACTGGACGAGCTAGGGCTCCTGCCGGATCTCGCCATGGATCCAGAACTGTCGTACATTGACAACTTTTACGGCACCGCCGACGACGAGGGGGAACCCGGGCAGGGGCCGGGCCAGGGGTTTGTGTCGCCACGGCCCCAGACCTCCCCAGCGACCCTCCCCCGCGTCGGCGCGCGCGGTTTCTCCCGGGGCGGCGGCGGACCCGTGGGCCTCCTCAACATGAGAGCCGGCGCGGCGCGCGCGGGCGGCGGCGGCGGCGGCGGCATGAACCGTTCCCACTCTTCCTCGCCCGGAATGCGGCGGCGGTTGGCCGGAAACGACGGGACCAATGGTTCCGGCGGCGCGGCTGGATCCGGAACCGCAGACCCGGGCGGCGGCGTGAGGCCCAGCCGCATGGGCGGGGGCCCAGCCGGGCCCAGTACGGCCGCAACGACGCCCGGCGGGGACGGCCGGCCGTCGCCCACGTCAGCCCTTGAGCTGCGGGCGGGGGAGTCCTTCACTGGGCCTGGCCTGGGCCTGAGCATTGGCGGAGGAGACAATTCGTACAGCGGTGGGCCCCTGTCGCCGGATGGGGGCGGCGGGTCGCCCAAGCTGTTTGGTATGTACATGCCCAAGGTGGGAGGGAGGGCGGGAGGGTACGGAGGGGGCAAGGTCTAGCAGGGGTTAGCAGGCTCGAGGGGGGCGAGTGGGAAGGATGAAGGGCTTACGGGTCAAGGGGGGAGGGTAAGGGGGAGGGTAGATGCCCAAGGTGGGAGGGAGGGGGGGAGGGAGGGGAGGGGGGGGGTACGGCGGGGGGAGGATGGGGGGGCATTTGGAGCATCTGAGAGAAAAGGAAGAGATATAGCGGCAGCCAGCGAGCCCGATGCGCACCGAAGTCCAGACGGCAGGACCGGGGGCAAGGGGCGCATGGGTCAGCAGGCTGGATTGAGGCAGGCTGGAGGGGGACGGGTACACGGGGCAAGGAGTGAGCGTAAGGGGCAGGGTAAGAGTGGACAGCAGGCGCACAGGCTGACGTGGACGCTGACCACCGCATGCGTGCCGCGGCCTTTCATCTCCGCAGGAGGACCCGCTGGGCCTGTGGATGGGCAAGCGCATGACTAAGACCGAGATGGTAGTCGAAAAGCGCCTGTACGCCATGCGCCACAACCCGGGTGAGTCACGCGAGCCCCGATACGACCCCCTGCCCCTGTACGACGCTCGTCTTCGTCGCCTTCCGAAACACACCGGCACCTGCCTCAACCGCTCTTTCCCCGCACTCACCTGCTTAGGCCCCGCTCCTGTAGCTTCCCAACAACCTCTGTCATATCTCTCTCGGTCCTACGTCTGTGCACCTTCCTTTGACCTGAGCAGGCATGCGCCTGGAGCTGGAGGGCCGTGCATGCGACACGCACCCGCAAACACACACGACTTCACCCCCTCTCATGCCCCCCTCCCCCCCTCCCCCCCACCCCACCCCAGGCATGCGCCTGGAGCTGGAGGGCCGTGCGGGGGACGCCCTCCGCGCCCGCGCCGCCCAGCAGGCCGAGGTGGCGGCCATCAGTCAGCAGCGGGAGGCGGAGGCGGCGGCGCGGAAGGCGCAGCTGGTAGGGGTTTGGGGGTGGGGTGGTGGGGGTGCTGACGGGTGTGTGGCTGCAAAGCTGGGGCAGCGGCTGGAGGGCCTCCGGCCGTGTAGCGGGGTTCAAACGGGTTTCAAAGGGATTGAAGGGCCGATGGTCAGGCGTCCACGTGCGGGCGGAGAGGGGTCCGAGAGGGGTTTGCTCGGCGGGTGGGCTCGCGGGGTGGACTCGGAGGGTGGACTCGCAGATACACACACGTTTTACCCCTCATTTCCCCCCCTCCCCCCCCTCCCCGCCTCCCCCCAGCGTGCCGACCTCGAGGCCCGCCGCCGCGGCCTGGCGCCGCGACACAACGCCCGCTCGCCCAAGCGCGGGCCCCAGGTGCGCCCCGGTCTGTGCCGGAATGGCCTGGTGTGGCCTGGTGTGTGCCCCAGCTCCGGCCCTAGCGGGAGCATGCATGTTGGGTCAACGCCCGAAGCATCTGCCTGTCCGACTGCCTGCAACACATGTCTGTTTCGCGCAGCACGCCAGCTCTTGCTCTTGGGTCAATGCCTGAACCAACTGCCTGTCTGACTGCCTGTAACACCTCATACAAAGCCTGGCTTGTGACCCCATGATAGAACCTGTCTGTCTGTAACACCTGTCATGTCACACCTGCCATATCTGTCCGCCTGCCCAGGGCCTGACGCGCGACGCCAAGCGGGCGCTGGAGCGGCGGCTGATGGAGGAGCGGTTCGACGAGGTGCGGGGGCCGCTGAGCCGGGACGAGGCGGCGGCGCGGATACAGGCGGCGTGGCGGGTGAGAGGAGGGGGGGGCTGGGGAGGGGGGGCTGGGGAGGGGGGGCTGGGGAGGGGGAGGGGAGGTGTGGTGCGGGGTAGGGATGAGGCGGCGGGTTGCAGGCGGCGTGGCGTGGGGGAGGAAGGCGAGCGGGAGAGGGTGGGGCTGGGAGGGAGAGGGGGAGGGGCTTAGAGGTCTGGGGTTGGGGCGGACGGTGAAGGGGCGTTAAGTAGGGCCGTTGCGGGCAGCGGAGGGCAACGGCGTTCTTGGCTTGGGTATGCTCCCCCTTCCCCGCCCTGCAACCCTAACTCATCTCACCGGCCCCCCCTTCCCCCGCCCTCTTACTAACGCAGATGTACCGCCAGCGGCGCTCCTACCTCCGTACGCGCGGCCTCATCATCCGCCTGCAGCGCGCCTGCCGCCTGCGGTACTGCGTTGTACGGACGACGCGGCGGCACCGGACGGCGGCGCACCTGCTGCTGGACTTCCTGCAGGCAAGAGGGGGGGACAGAGGGGAAAGTGGGGCTAGAAGGACGACTTTCCCTGACCTGCCCGCCACCTGCCCGCGATATCCGCCAGCTTAAACATCCATTCCTCCCCCCCCCCTCAGGCGATCATAGGCACACGGCAGGCGTCCGCCGCCATGGACCTCCGGGAGCTGCACTCCAACTGTGAGGCCGGGGGGGGGGGGGTAGGCAAGGGGCAGACATAGGAGGCAAGGGAAGGGGGGAGGATTGGGGAGGAGGGGAGGGGCAGGCGGGTCAGCCATGGACCTCCGGGAGCTGCACTCCAACTGTGAGGCCGGGGGGGGGGGTAGGCAAGGGGCAGACATAGGAGGCAAGGGAAGGGGGGAGGATTGGGGAGGAGGGGAGGGGCAGGCGGGTCAGCCATGGACCTCCGGGAGCTGCACTCCAACTGTGAGGCCCTGGGAGGAGGATTGGCAGGGGGGACGCAGAGGCACGGGCAGGAAAGGGGGAGTGGGAGGAGGTTGAGCATGCGGGGATACAGGGAGGGGGGTAGAGGGCCCTTCTTGGCTTCCTCTCTCCCAGGCAACTGGCGCCTCCGCTTGCCCCGCCCTCCTCCCTGGCCCCACTCCCCCTCACCCGACCACACCCTAACCCCTGCACCTGCCCTACTCCTTTCCCCCCTGTCCCCGTCCACAGACCTACGCCGCCGGCTCCTCGAAAAGAAGGGGGACCTCCGCTACCAAACCGCCGTCGCGATCCTGGTCCGCGAGTGGGATATGGTCGAATCCAGGATCCTGGCGCTGGGAACCCGGGCGCACCGCATGAACCTCAAGGGCGCAGGAAACGCCGCCATCGCGGCGGTTGGTTTCGCGGCGGTCGCAATCGGCGGCGGCGATGGATCTGGATCCGGCGGCGGGGCCAAGGGCGGCAAGGGCGGCAAGGGGGGCGACAAGGGGGGAGGAGGGGGCGGGGGGGAGCCGGATCATCTGTCGGATGTGGCGGGGGACGCGGGGTCGGCGGCGCACGGCACGCGGCTGCTGGGGCGGGCGCTGGAGGCGCGGCGGAAGGGCGTCATGCTGGTGGCGGAAGGTGAGGGGACGGGGGGGGGGTTTGGGGGGAAAGCTCCCAGGGTTCGTGTCAGACAGGAGGGGTTGGGGCTGGGTGGGAGACGGAGCGGGCGAGAGTCAGAGGGCGGGGAGGCCCCAGGGTCTCATGCAAGTCGCGGGGTTGAGAGGATTCGCGGGGAGGGAGCCACCCAACCCATACCATCTAGCTCCGCCCAACCCCCAACCGCCCAACCGCCAACCGTCCAACCGCCAACCGCCCAGGCACGGGCGACCTGAACAAGCAGCTGACGGTGGAGCACGCCCTCGCTCACGCCGTGGCAACGGACAAGGTGGTGCAGGTGAGGGGGAGGGGGGACGAAGGGGGCCATGGAGGGGTAAAGCGTGTGTGTTTCGGGACACTTCGGGGCGGTGACGGCATCCGCGTGGGGGCGGGTTTCGTGCCGGACGAGCCTGCTGAGCGAGGTGGTGCAGGTTGGGGGGAGGGGGGTGGAAGGGGCCGGTGGGGAGGGATTGGGTTGATCTTCAACGAGCTGTAGACCGGAGAGCCCGAAAGGTATGGCGGTAGGGGGGAAGGGTGGTGGGACCTTGAGACTCGCCCGTCTGCCCCGCGCCCCTGATCCCTGCCGGCACCTTCCCTCCCTGACCCGCCCTCTTTCCCTATCCCTTCGCCCTCCATTTCGAACAACCACCGCCCAACCCCCCGAAACCCCGAAACCCCCGAAACCCCAAACCCCCGAAACCCCAAACCCCCGTCCCCCCTCGCCGTCCCCCCCACCCCCCCACCCCCCAAACCCCCCAATCCCCCCATCCCCCAGGAGAACCGCGAGCCGGTCGCCGCCGAGGTCAAAGCCGCGGTGTGCGCCTGCTACATGGAGCACAAGAGCCACGCGTACAACGCCCTGGTGGGGGTGATCTGGCTGGTGAGGCGGGGGGGGGCGGGGGGTAACGCGTGTGTGTATGGGTCTGGGGACGTGCCGGGGAGGCGGGGGGAGGGGGTGCGGAGGAGGAGTGTGTGGGCTGGGTGGATGCGTGTTCACACAGCCTCTCCCTCCCACCTGCTCCTCCATCACCTCTTCCACCGCTGGCTGGTCCGCAGCCCACGCCCAAACACACACGCCACCCCCGGCTTCCCCCTTTCCCCCCAATCCGTCGGAAACCAACCCCCTTCGCCGCGCCCACGTTTTCCCGGCTTTCACGAGCAGCCCTCCACACACGCCCATACACACACGTTTCCCCCCTTTCCCCCCCTCCCCCCCAGCGCCGCGCCCGCTGGTTCGGGCTGTTCAAGCAGCAGCGGCAGATGGCCATGGCCCGCTCCGTGGTCGCCACGGGGAGCGCCTGGCAGGAGATGGACGAGCTGACACTGGTGGGCCTGGGCCTGGGCCTGGGGCGGACATGGGATGGGCCTGAGATGGGCCAGGGGTGGGCCTGGGATGGGCTCCGCGCAATTACGTGAGGTAGCTGCGCCAGAGCTCGGCCTCTCTTCGCATCGAGCGCAGCTTCCTTCCTGACGGTTGTCGTAGCGTCTATGGTTGTCGTAGCGTCCATGGTTGCCGTAGCGCCGTACAGCGCTTCGGTGGCCCGCCGCCCAAACACACATCCCCCCGTTTCCCCCCGCTCCCCCGCAGCAAGCCACGGTGGCCCTGGCCGGCCCGCTGCCCCAGCTGCCCCGCATGCGCATCACAGCCACCCTGAGGGAGCTGAGGTGCCTCATGCAGGTGGGGGCGCGGGGTGTATGGGGGGGGCACGTGGGGGGGGGGCGGGGTGCCTCATGCAGGTGGGGGCGCGGGGTGTATGGGGGGGGCACGTGGGGGGGGGGCGGGGTGCCTCATGCAGGTGGGGGCGCGTGTATGGGGGGGGCACGTGGGGGGGGGGGCGGGGTGCCTCATGCAGGTGGGGGCGTGTGTATGGGGGGGGCACGTGGGGGGGGGGCGGGGTGCCTCATGCAGGTGGGGGCGCGGGGTGTATGGGGGAGGCACGTGGGGGGGGGGCGGGGTGCCTCATGCAGGTGGGGGCGTGTGTATGGGGGGGGCACGTGGGGGGGGGGGCGGGGTGCCTCATGCAGGTGGGGGCGTGTGTATGGGGGGGGCACGTGGGGGGGGGCGGGGTGCCTCATGCAGGTGGGGGCGTGTGTATGGGGGGGGCACGTGGGGGGGGGGGGCACGCAGGGAGGCACGGGGTGCCTGTGTGTGTTGGGGCAGGGGGGTGGGATGCAGGTGGGGGCATGGGATGGTGCACCCTGAGGGAGGCAGGGAGCTGACAGCTGAGGTGCCTCATGCAGGTGGGGCGTGGGTGTGGGTGTGTGGGAGGGGGGGGGCACGTGGGGGGCGGGTCGGGGGCAGGGGGAAAAGGTAGGGGGAGGGGGGGGGCAGGGGGGGCAGGTGCACCCTGGGGGAGCTGAGGTGCCTCATGCAGGTGGGGGCGTGGGGGGTGAGGGACGCGGGAGGAGCAGGGCAGTGAGGTCCATGCCCTGCAAGCCGCTCAGGTCCTCAGTGGGCGCTGGCCCGCTGGCCCGTCCCTTGCCCTAGTTGCCCACCCCCCTGTCTCCCAATCCAACCCCACCCGCCCCTTTCCCCCCCACCCCCCCACCCCCCGATGCAGGCCGGGGTGCAAGAGGCGGCGCTCTTCACGGCATACATGGTCCGGGGCGGCATCCACGAGCTGGAGAAGCGCCTGCACGTGAGTGCCGTACGCGTACGGCAGCACACGGCACTGCGCATGTGCATGTGCCGTACCGATATTGCTGAGCCGGAGTCCGCGTCAGCCCCAGCCCGTTTTGCGTCCTGATGTCCTCATACAACCCTGCTGCTGCGTTCTGGGGAGGCTCCACCCATCTACCCACCCCGTCACCCACCTACCCATCCACCCACTTAACCACCCTTAATCTCCACCCCCTTTCCCCCTTCAGAACGAGATGCTGATGCGCTCCTCCTTTGGCCGCATCCTGTCGGGCAACAACGTCCCCCGCGCGCGCGAGTCTCGAGACTCCAACTCCCCCGCCCAGCTGTCGGGTCTGGCCCCAAGCCTGCCGCTGCCTCGCCAGTCCAACAACGGCGGCGGCGCAGGCCCGGCGTCGCCTCGCGGCATGCCGCCGCGGCGCATCTCGCTCGCGGGGCTGCCGCCAGGCGGCGGCGGCGGCGGAGCTGGCGCATCCGTGCCGCCGTCGCCCTTCCACGCGGCGGCGCTGCGGCGTACGGCAACCATGGATCCGCACGTGATGGATTCGCCGACACCCATGCGGGCGACGGGCCTGGGGTTCGTTGCGTCGCTCGCGACGGCGCCCTCGGCCCCGAGCACGCCGCTGGGCGGGACGCGGTCACGGCGGGGCATGATGCTGGGCGGTGCCAGCCGAGCGCGGATCGACCCCGCGGGTGAGGCGTGGGCCGTGGTGCAGGCTTGTGGGGAGTGGGGAGGGTGGCGGCGCCGGCCGAACGTTGGGGTCCGCAGCCATGCCCAGCAATGCCCAGCCGTGTCCGTGGGGTTCAAACAAATTCCCCCCAACTCACAACCCCCCTGCTGAAAATGCGTTCCCTCCCCTGCCCTTGCCATGTCCCCACCAGCGATCAACCCCACCACCGACCCCAACCTAGACACCATATCCGAGGTGGGCTCGGCGGACACGACCATCTCTACCGCGCAAATGGTGCTCAATTCCGGCCCCGCGGCCGCGCGCGCGCGCTTCCTCGCGAGCCAGCCTTCGCAAAAAGCGGGCGTCGCGCAGCTCAAGGAGCGCTGGTGGCGCGACGCGGTGGTTCGCGTCGACGCATGTTTGAAAAAACGGTACAAGATGAACAACGTGAGCCTGGTCGTCGCGCTGGAGGACACGACCGCGCCCGCGATCGAGCTGTTTGCGTCGCGACTCTCTGAGATCAACGCGAACCCGGAGAAGGCGGAGGCACTGCTGGCGGCCCTACCGGGCGGTGGCCTCCCGGCCGGCGTGGCGTCGACTTAAACATGTGGGGGCGCTTTTGTGCGGTGTGAGGGCGCCGTGGGTTGGGTTGGTAGTGAAAGCAGGTGCAGAGCGCGGGGAGCAAGAAGAACTGTTGGCGGAAGTGTGACGGTTTGCTGTGCGCGACGTTTCGCCTGCGCAGGGTTACAGGCCGCTGATTCGATCGCGCAGAGCTCAAGGGCTGCGAAGGGGCTCGGAGTTGGTAGCTAGAGCACGAGGGCGCGGCTGCTGACAGCTCTGGCAATGCATCAAGACGGGTTTACGTGCAAGGGCTTCATGGCCGGGATTCGAGGAACTGTGGTGATTGGGCGGGGGGTGAGGGGGGTAAACGCGTGTTTGACCTAGTCCGGAGGGGGTTATGCCCAACCGTGCACACCCTGGATTTATGCCTCCCGTCGTGAAGTCGTGACTCATGTGGCTCGCAGCGCCCGCGGGGCGCAGGCCGACTCATGCGAACTCGTGACTCATCCGCATACCGTAGTGTGTACGAAATCGCTGGAGCGCGGTCGCGCGCATTTAAAGTCGCGAGTCACTCTGTATGCGTTGCGGCGTTTCAGTTCAGGCCGCTGCGGAGCAAAGGGACAGAGCCCTGTCAGCGCCTGCGGGCGCCGGCTCGCTCGCATCACGCCGGCCTCAAGCGACTGAAGGCGCACCGGAAGGCCGGAATAGGCCCCTAGGCCAGGCGCCGGCGCCCCCTCGGAGAGCTCCCAGACGCCCCAGCCCATGCCCCGCCGCCCTCACCTGCGCAGCAAGGCTCAGCCCCCCCAGGCCCAGGGGCGCGCCAGCTGCGCGCTCGCCACTGTGGTAGGTGGATGTCGTAACAGGCAGTCAAGGCAGCAGGTCTACGCTTCTGCGGAGCCTCGCTCGGAAGGGGTTAAAGCAAAGCGCTATGCAGCGCAGAGCACAATGGCACGCTTGGCTCCGGACCGCCAGTCACCTCACGGCCGTGGCAAAGCAGGAGATAAGAGTGAGGTGTGCAAGTAGCCCAGCGCGCTCGCATGTTACCGTATGGGTCTTGAGCGGTTACTGGCGACATGTCAGCTCTCCGGCGGCTCGCAAGCGGTCCCGCCCCGTGCAGACCATACGTATACAGACCTGTAAGTGACGGGAGAACCGCCGGAGAAGAGCGAAAGTGGCGTCAGGAACTTGCTCGAGGGCGCATGCCAGCACGGCGACGCAGGCTCGGAAGGGGTATCCCGCCTCATCCCTTTGGGTTCTATGTAGGGTACACAGCGCTGTCAGCTACACCGTGCAAGCCCGTCACGCACCCTCACTGACTACTGCTCACAGTCAGGGAGAGGTAGAGAGTTGAGGGGGAGCGAGGGGGGGTTAGGGGGTGATGCTGACGGGCACCTGGGCTGGGGGCAGCAGGGACAGCGCTGGAGGCCAGGGGGTGGGTGGCTTGGCCTTTCTCCTCCCCCTCACGCAGTCACGCTCCGGAGGGCGCCAGGTCACCACCCGCAGTCCCGCACTCACACACGTGGGGGCGCAAGGGGGTGGCCACCACCATAGCGTCCCCCTGTCCCGGGCAACACGGCAGAACCGCACAGCTGCACGCTGCCTTGGACCCCCCCCCAATCCTGCGCACTAACGGACAGCTGCACGCTGCCTTCACCCCCCCCTATCCTGCGCACTAACGCGGCTTGCGTGTGACTCGGCAGTTCTCGGCCTTGGTTCGGCGGAGAGACCGACACTTGCACCGAACGGTGAGGTGCGGGCTGCAAGGGGGCCAGGGGAGCAGGCTCCTGCAAGGGCGCCTGCTGGGTGCGTTGACCGGGGGCAGCGCGCAGGGCCAAGCATGGCCGGGCGTTGAAAGCGCCGCTCAGCCCCCGCCTTCGTGTTTCTGGACTCTCGGCGCTGTCGGCCCCTGCTCCAAGCGCCCCGGTGCCATGTGAGGGCTGCGGGCGGGAGGGGGCGAGGGGCGGGGGCGCGGGGCGCCTAGGGCACACGCCGGTCGCAGGGTCAAGGCCTGACAGAGGGGAGGCCTGGGGGCAACGGCAGCTTTGGCCCTGTGTCCGGGTTCTGGGCTCTTCGTACTCAGCCCTGTCTCTCCGGGATCCCCAGCGCCAGATTGCAGGAAGCTGGTTCCAGCAGCTACGAAAGTAAGGGAAGGGGGGACGGGCGTTTCTTGTTGCTGGCAACACCGAAGGCTCCTCCCCGAACCGGGGGCTATCTGTCGAGGGCGTGGAAACGTTTATAGGATGGCCGCCCAAGGCACTGTATGTGTTCGGTCGGCACCCGATGTCTCTCCTGCCCGCTGCGCTGCGCTGTAGCTGTCAGTGCCGCCGTGCCCGTCAGGTAGCGGCGGAGGGTAGGAACGTACAGGTCCTGGCCAATTGGCGCTGCAATTGTCAGTCCCTGGCCGTGGGTGGAAACCGACGCTTCGGAAACGCTTCGGAAACGCTGTGACAAATGTGTGGAGTGATGCCGGATTCAATTGAACAACTTCATCGCGAACAGTACGTTGGCGGGGGGAGGTGAGGCAAGGCTCGCAGACGGGCTGGGTAGCTGCGCCAGAGCTCGGGCTCTCTTCGCATCGAACGCACCTTCCTTCCTGACGGTCCTTCCTTCAGCGCCATTTACGCTGTGGCTTCAAGACCTAGCAAAACGGTCAGGAGGGACGACACGACTGAGAGCGTGGCCCCTCAGCAGACTTCGCACCGCCGCGACCGAATCGGCGCGGAGCTCTTGGTCGCTCTCCGCTCTGGTCGCTCTCCCCTCGGCGCTCTGGGCAATCTCATCAGTACCAAGCTAGCGCATGCTAGCGCGGCCATCGCGCAAGGCCGCGCCGACAATCCAGTACTGCGGGGGGCAACTGCCGCGACCGAATCGGCGCAGCTTGCTCTATACTGCACCATTCCCAGCTGTTTTCGCTTCATAACATAGACAGAGCCGACCTTTACTCCACTCAAACTACAAAGGACACTCAGTTAGGGGACCGCAGAAGGGCGCCAAGTTTTGGGCGCGAGCACCGCGGACGGCCTGGGACCACCGCCACAAACTGAGCAGCGCTAGGACCGCACAGCCCTGGCGACAGCCTGAACGTGTTGGACTCTGGGCTCGGCGCCGATGGAGGCGGGGTCCGGCTGCAGCGCCATGCAGCGCTTCGGTGGCCCGCCCCTTCTATCGCTTCCTCAAGAGCTGCTGCAGGTGAGCTGAGACTTGAAGCCTGGTGCATGTTAGAGCGCGCGCGTCAAGCTTTGGCAAAAATGCAATTCTGGGGGGAATCGCGAAGAATTCAGGAAGGCCGGGCCCGGACAGAGACGCGACATTTTGGCCGCCAAGCAACAGACGCGACCATCGCATGCAACGAGGGTTGCTTAGCTAGCGCGCCATTAAGCACGCGTTCTACTACGGCTGAAACCCCCCGCCCCCCGCGCGCGCAGGACCTCGGCCTTGGGCGAGTAATCTGCAAGGCGCTTCGCAGCGCATCATCCAGCTCGGCGATACTCCTTCGTGCGGAGCGACTCAGGGAAAAAGGCCCAGAGTAAGACCCGTGGGTAGCGTGACTCTTGCTTTTTAAGCTTTCGCCCGTGCCAGTTCAGAACCTAGTTTGGGGCTTAGGGCTTCAACTGAGGGCTCAAAGGGCCAGGCTGGCAACTTTGAAACCGAAGCGTGTCTCACTCGGACCATCTCTGGACTTCGGTTGCAGGCGCGAAGTCGCGGCCGCACTTGCGGCTTTCCCTAACGCGCGGCGAGTAGTGATCGACTTTGGTCGGCGCGGCGGCCTCCTCCGGCGAAGCACCCTCACGCCGCCGCGGCGGTTGGGGGGGCACGCTGGACATGCCGACCGCGACGCTGGTGCCATGTGCTGCGCCTCCTCCAGCTCCCACGCCTGCTCGGCGTCTCACACGCGACTTTCAGACGCCGAGCTGCTGGAGGCCACGTTGCTCGCGCTGAGCAGGCGCGAGCGACGCCGGGACGCGGCATGCGGCCTGCCGGACATTACCGCTGCCGCATCGGCGGTGAGCTCCATTGCGCTGTTGCACCTCCCGTGCAGCCCGCCCTCGCTCGCCAGCCTCGCACACCTGGCGCCACAACTCACAGAGCTGGAAATCAGCGACGTGTCGTACGCAACCTCCGTGGAGCTCGGATCCTTCCATGCCCTCGCGTCCCTCGCCGATGCCCGGAGGCGATCAGACGCGGCGATCCAGCTCGCGACCTCGCTACCGGCGCTCAAAAGCCTCTCCCTGGCGTACTCTAGCTTCTCCCCCGACGCTGTGGCGTCGCTATCGGCGCTGACCAACCTCCAGCGCCTGAGCCTATGCGGCGCGATGGAGTGCCCGGGCGGCGAGGCGCAGGCCGCCGGCGCGCAGCGTGCCGTACTGACGCTGCCGCAGCTACGGCAGCTGCGGCTGCCGATGGCCGTAGCATCTGCCTCGGCGGCGCTCTTCGAGTCTGACGGGGAGGACGAGGACGAGTCGGACTGGGGGGACGCCCGGGCCGCGCGCCTGCCGGCCGGGGCCTGGCTGGAGCCCGGGCCTGGGCTAGGCCTGGGCCTGGGTACGGGGCTCCTGGGCTTCCACCGTGTCGATGCCGCCGGGGGGGCGGCCGTCAGGCCGGCGGCGGACTCCTGCGGATCTGCAGCTTCGAGCGAGCTGGGGTCATGTGGGGGCAGCGAGGCGGGCAACGACGAGGTGTCGACGCGGGGAGTAGTCGACGGAACGGGTGAGCCGACCGTGCGTGTCCCGACCGCCCCCTGATCTCTGGCGGCGACCGTGCCTGACTCGCTGCTTAGCTTCGCCCCGCCTTACCACTCCTGCCTGAAGCAAATGTGCTGCACTTTCCTCTCTTTTCCATATTCCATCCCCCAGGGAGTGACACGGACTCGGACAACAACCGCTTCGGAGCCGACTTTCCCCCCTCGCCCACGCCGACGGGGCCCCCGCCCCAGCCCCAATCACCGCACAGGGGCCCCGCCGTCACTTGGGCGCCGCCGCCGGCGCCCCGGCGGCCGCCGCCGCAGGCAGCCCGCTCCGCCGCCGCCGCGCGGCTGCGCACGGCCCTCTTTGGCCCCCCGCCGCCGCCGGCGGGCCTGGCCTCCGCCGCCGCTGCCGCCGCCGGCGCTCCGGCGCTGTTGATGGCGGTGCCACCGGTGCCGTCACCCGAGAGCGTTCTGGCGGCGGCGGCGGCGGCGCCCTCGGTGTCGCTGTTTGGGGCGCACCCTCCCCACGCCGGCGCCAAGGTCCCGCCGGCGGAGGGCTTCCCCGCCCCCGCCGCCCTGCAGCTGCCGCTACTGCCCGCCATCATTGCCCCCTCGCCCACCGCTACGGCGCTCTTCCCCCGCGCTCCGGCCGCCGCTACCGGCGCCGTCAGCGCTGCGCCGGCGCTGGGCCTCGCCGCGACGGCGGCGGCAGCCAGCGCCGGGGCGGTGGCTGCCCCAAGCATGGCCGGCCGGGCGGCGGCGCGGCAGCAGCAGCAGCAGCGGCCGGGCCGGCGGCAGTGGGGCCAGCCGCAGGAGGCGGCGGCGGGTTTCAGCTTCCCGCCGCACCTCGCCGACCTGACTCTGCCGCTGTGCTCTCTCAATCGGGCGCTCTTCGAGGCCGTCTGCCATCACTACGGCGCCGCCGCTGCCACCGCGCCCGCCAACGCCGCCGCCAGCGCTTCCCACGGCACCACCGCTGGGCCCGGCTGCCTCCCCGCCTCGGCTCCGGTGAGAGCTCACGCATCTGCTCCCCTTGCTCCTCGCACGCCGGCCCTCCCTGCCTCGAAAACCTCCCTGCCACGCTTGAATCTCCACCTTTAGCCGCCATCACCCTCCCCTCGCCCCGCCCATCCCACCTCCTTTCCTCGTCCCCAGGCCCTGCGTTCCCTCCACATCCCCGCCCTTGCCGGCTACTCCCAGTGGGACGGCTCCTTCCTCACATCGGAGCGAGACTTCGCCGCCCTCGCGCGGCTGGGCCCCGGCCTCCAGTCGCTGCACGTCACGGTGGACAAGAGCGCGCTGAGGCCCGCGCCCAGCGCCCTGGGGGCGTGCATGGCGCGGCTGCGCGGACTGACGGGCCTGCGGGTGAGTGTGGGCCTGGGTTTGCGAAGTACAGCGGGGACTGGGGCTGCCACTGACGTAGCGCTGACCTGGGGGGCATTCCGGGGCTGACAGTGACACCACCTGGCGCTAAAGCTTCCCGATTCGCGCCCTTCGCCCTGCCGCCCTCCTTGCGTCCCTTTTCAGGAGCTGCGTATCTCGGAGGCCCGCCAGCCGCTGTGCTTCTCCACGCGCAAGCTCTCGGCCGCCACCCGCGCGGGCGGCGGCGCGGCGGGCTTCGGTCCCTCGGCCCCCGCCTCGACCTTTGCCTGCCTCGCCTCCACCACCCCCGCCCCCAACGCCAGCGGTCCCAACCGGGGCGTCGCCGGTGTGGCTTCCACGCTCGAGGCGCTGCAGACCGCATGGCCGCAGATGCGCGTCCTGAGCGTGTTTGGCGAGACGGCCGTGCGCGACGGCGGCCGCCTGCGGGTGCCTCGCGGCCTGGAGGATGCGGCCCTCATGCCCGGGGCATGTGCTTGCTGCACCGAACCCCACATGGTGGGAGCGCCGAGGCAGAGCGAGGGGCGCTGGGAGTCCATCCCTGGGAAGCAGACGCTGTGCTGCTGAGGGAAGTACGTACGGGATGCGGTACGGCTCGTACGACGCCAAGGTTGAGGCCGGTGCTGAGACGTGTCGTGCGGCCGTTGGGGGAGGGTGCGCGGGGAGGACGGGTTTTCCTATCACCGGTCGGAGCGCAAAAGTTCCGACGCAAGCGCAGGGCCTTGGGATTTCATTGTTAGCACAGGATACGCAGGACGTCCAGAGAGCTGCTGAACCGCTTCCGGTTAGTACACATACCCTCATTGTAAATATGCGGGGGCCGTTTCTTTCGGGGGCGTTTTAGGGTTCTGGTCGTGTGTTTTGGGAATAGTTTGAGGGTCTCAGGGCTCCCGGTCACCACATGGTTGCAGGTGAGGGCGTCAGCCTCCCGGCGGCCCTACTGGTTCGTGGCTTGCAAGCCATTCCGGCAACACGCGCAGAGTTTACTAGTCTAGTAAGCAAGTTGTGCAGCAGGCATGCTTTCTTTTGTGGGATGGTATGGGCTGTTGGTTCTGCGTGCGTGCGGAGAGCCGGGTTTCATGATTTCAGGACCGACGTGGCCTGCGAAGTGTGTGGGCGCTTGCCTTTTCCCCAGTCGTCTTTGTCTAGAGTGTTTGCGTGCCGAGCGCTTGAGTCCGCGTGTCTGAACGCGCGGAACGCGAAGAGTGCGAGCACTTGCTGTCATACGTACGTTTGCGTAGCTTCTCTTGACCCCGGCGGGTGTTCCTGCCCGCCGATGTCCACGAAACCTCCACGCAGCACAGTTCCGCATCCTTTGAGTTTAGTCTTCGCCGAATTAGGCTGTTCACACGTAGGTTTCCGGGAGTGGAGTCAACTCACACGGCTTTGCGTCGGCGGGGTTCCATGTCCAGACCTTTCGTTGTTTGCGCCCCTGGGGTATTGGGGTGAGCGGGTAGGTTTTTAGGCAACAATAATGTGGTGTGGTGTGTTCTGAAGCTTTGAAAGCCGCGCTGCTTTCAAGCGTAAGGTTTGGATCGGTGCAGGCGGGTGGGTCTGCGAGGCAAGGCGGGTTGGGGGGCTACACGTTACCCCCCGCTGGCATGGTACGCAGGCGGGGGGGTTCCGCATAAATGCTATACGATAGTGCAGCTGGTTATGGAGCTTTGTGTTTAGGAGCCGGTTTCTCTGTGTGAGTGCGCGTGGACTGGTTGACAGGGACCCGGGGTCGCACTGTTCAGTATAGGGCGTCCGGCTGTCGTGTGGTGAGATGTTTCCTTCACTTGAGGCGGGGTACCGAAACAGGCCCCCTGTGGTGTGCAACACTGCTGCTGTGGAAGTTCGTGTGCATGTTTTGGGCCCGGTCCGGGTCGGTCCTGTCCGATCTGGTTCTTCGCTGCGAGGCTGGCATGGTTGTCTGGGGTAGGTTGAGGTGTCAAGCGCTGTCTGGGACGTGAAGAAGAATACAGAGATCGGATCAACGTCGGTAGTACGGCAATCTGGCCGAGTCAGAGGTGTGAGTGTGGTACTCTTTACGCTTGACAGCTTTGCTTATCACCCCCGTGGCACGTGTTGGGGTCTTGCCATGCTTCTGGTGGCGGTGGCAGGGTCGAGTCAGGGCGTCTGATGGGGCATTGGATCCCTGTAGTGCAGGCGCGGTGTTCTGCACTGGAGAAGCGGAGAGTGAAGAGACGGCGAGGGGTGGCCGCGCGGCATTGCCGTTGGGAGCTGGCTGGCGACGCCGTTGGGTCGGTTGGCCGTTGGCAGTTGATTCTGCAGGAGGTTGCAGTGCGTGGACTCAAGTGAGGGCGACGGAGAGCGGTTTGAGCGGGGCGCATGAGTGCGCGGGAGAGGCGGTGTCGGGCTGAGGAGAAGGGTGAGCGGAGTGTCCAAAGTATTCAGAGGAGCAGGAGCGCGGAACCTAAAGAGGGCCTCCCTCAAAGGAACACTTTGCTATTAGAGTTATGCAACTAAGCGGCCCCTACAGGCCGATTATAGGCCGGGGCTAGGCGCAAGCACCTAGGACAGGGACTCAGCACTTTCTTACAACGCCCCTTTTTCCTCCTGGTGGGTGATGGCCCTTTTCCTTTCGGGCGGCATTTCGACTATTTCTGGGGCCCCAGGGAGTGGCACTCGGGAGGCCTGCCTGGATCAATTTGAGCGTGTGTCACTGCAGACGTCAGGGGTTAACTGCACGGGCGTTCTTGGTTTCGAGGGCAGCTATCATATGGAGCCGTCCTTTTCTGCGGCTCCAAGCAAAGCATCTCACAGACAGTCTTAGTCAGAGTCTGCGTGGCGTCTATCAGGTTCCCGAGTGCTAGGTAGCCAGGGTCCCAATGGCTCGTGTTCGACTGTGCTCGTGTGTGTGGCAAGGGACTGAGTGACTATCAGCGCTCGAAATTGGTCTGAGAGGAAAGCGCCGCCCCATTTTTCGCGAGCTGGTTGGCTGGCTTTAGTCACCCATATTTTGGGTGTACTGCAGGCGTACGGCGCAGGTGTACTGCAAGGGGTGCGAGCGTTATTAGCGGTAGAGCGTGGCATTCCTCCCGAGCCCTCATGTTGTGGGCGGGGTATTGGTGAGCGTGCTCAAGTGACCGTGTGCGGCGCGTTGCTGAACTCTAGATAGAAGGATTGAGTTCAGATGACGGGCTTAGTAAGAGCGCGTGGGTTCATGCGCAAAGGAGCGGGACTGTGTCGGGGGATGCCTTGAAAGGCTCTGCACTTGGATGGTGGGTGACAAAGGATCTATCCCCTAATGGACCAAAGTCCTGCGTACCAGTAACGAATACTGCCTGACTTTGACGAGCCCGCTTGCCCCCGGGCCGCGTTCCTGATGCACACTTGCACGCATACGCAGCGACACCTGCAGCTGAAGGGCCAAGCTTGTGCCTCGTCCGTAGGGAGCCTCCCCGAGACCTCGCGCACTCGCTTGCCCTGCCACCCCGGTCATTACCCCCGAGACCGCATGGACGAGTGGCCAGGGCCACAGGGAGCCCCGTGCTCTTCCCAGCATTGGTAGCCCAGTACAAGCGCAAGCTTCGTTACGAGCAGCGGCGTTCGGGTGGGGTGTAGTAGATGCGTCTTAAAAGGCAGGTCTAGACTTGACAGGAACCCCACTCTCTTGCGTCATCGCCTCCGTATCCTTGAGGCGGGGAGCGTGTCTGCTACATGGGGCTTGGCCTGGGTTGGCAGGAGCACGCGAGGCGCCCTCCTGGGACGTGGGACCGGAGCCACGTGGACCACCGGCGACCCAACCAACAGACGCAGTTCCTGCGCCGAACCGCAGTGCTTGGGTCTGTGCTGGCTTGAGCCAGTTGAGCGGCCTCCTGTAAGCCGGAGCCTAGCGGTGCGAGCGGTGGCGCGTGTGGAAGTCGGGGGACAGGAAAGGCATGGCGTGCATGGCATCGAGTCAAGCTTGCGGGCTGCGGTGCGGGACGGTGCAAGCCTGCAGCGCAGGCTGCGGGACGTGGGTATGTTGGAGGGCATCGGGGCACTGGGACAATACGGGTGGGTGGGTGGCGCCGCGGTTGACACTGGCGTGTGGGTGCGGGCCGCTGGCGGGAAGAAGAGTGGGGGAAAGGCACGAACCCCCGCGTCGTGTTTCGCGATCCCGCTTTACATGTCACGCGCCGCGAAACCCCGCAGACACGGTACTCACCATAGTCGATATAGCACGCCTTTCCTTACTTCGGCCTCGCCTGGCGCTGGCCATGGCATCCGCAAGCATACTGTTCCTCATTGCAGTCGCGTGTCACATTCAAGCGCATGTCACGGCCTATGTTGTTGGTGGCGTAGTCATGCCACATGGCGCACTCATCCTCGACCCTCGGAATTTCGGGAATTCGTCGACCTGGACGAACCGTACCGACGCAGCTTTCGCGCTGCACTATGCCGCTCTTGAGGCCGGAAGATTCGTGCAAGTAAGCACGGGGTCTCTGGGGCTAAGCACGCCGGCACAACCGGTCTCGGCCGGTCACGTGGCCATCCAACCCCGGACGTCCACACCACAACCCCCGGCCAGCCGCCAAAGCCGGGTGCAGGATGGGGCCAACCAATCGCCCTTAGCTTTTCGCATGTTCAACCTGTCACGTCCCCCCTGCCAGATGATACTACAAGTCCATATCAACCAACTCAGCTGCCAACCGCCCTTGCACCGCCCTCCCACCCCGGACCCCGCTGCCACCGCTTGCAGGAGCTGGAGGCAGAAGTACTGCTGCTGCTGACCCCCCACGGTCTTGCGCTGCCACGTGCATTCGTACTGTACGACAATCCCACAGCGGGTGCGTGCGCGGCACCAAGCCCTTCACTGCCCTTCACTGGTTGGCGTGGCTGCGGCTTAGCATTGTCAACCCTAAATGCCCTTGCGCGAGATGGGCATCTCATTACAACACCGGTACCACCTCACCTGCAGTGTGAACGGCTACTCGTGTTAGCCGGGAAAGCGTAGGCGCGGCGGTTAACCGGCCGGTTCTAAGTACTTGAAGCCCGCCCCATCCCGCTCACCTGCAGTGTGTAACCCCCCGCGTTCAGCCCACCCCATTCCACGCCTTCCCCCCGGCCCCCGCATGGCCCCGCCTCCACACTCCGCGGCCTTAACCCCGACTGCCTCCCACGCACACCACCACCACCACCACCACAGAGGGCAGCGTGGACGTGGGCTCCTGGCTGCCCTGCTCCTTCCCTCCCTGCTCCTACGCCGCCTCCGCCGCGGTCAGCACGCCCCTCACACAGCGTCTGGACGCAGCTCTGCGTGCGGGGGGCGCCGAGGTCACCACCATCTCTGCCTTCGGGCCGCCCGGGAACGGCAGTCTGCCGCTGCCCCTGGGCTGGGCCGAGGTCATCCCGCTGTGGTTCATCGACCGAGCGTACGACAGCACGGACGACAGCAAGGGTGGGGTGGGAGGAGGAGGCGGCGGCCGAGGGCAGCGGGGTTCTGGCAGTGCCCCCAGCGGGAGGGGGCCAGGGGAGGGTGACGGCGTGAAGGCGGAAGCGAAGGCGGAAGGGGCGGCTGGAGGGGGGGTTGGGGCAGCGGCAGCAGCAAGAGAGGAGCGGTGGGAAGCGCAAAGCGGGGTGTCAGGTTGGCGCAGACGCGCAGCGGAGCAGCAGCGGAGACAGCTCAACAGTCGACGAAGCGCGGTCGCAACGGCCGATGCGAAGGCGGCGGAATCTCAGGACCGCATCCGAGCCACGAGGTCCAGGTCCAGGACTGACGCGAGCAGCGGCAGCGCCAATGGCAGATCCTCCAAATCTAGATCCAGATCCAGATCTGGACCCATGGGATCCATGCCCGATCTAATGATCATGGGCATGCCATCAAGACGGTACGAGCATGCCGCGACCATGGTCTCGGAGCTTCTGACGTTGGGACACGACCTTTTCAGGTGGGGCCTGTGTCGTGTGTGCTTGCCCGTCGGCGGTAGTGATGCGCTCGCGCTCGCTTGTGGATGGGGCCAAAGAAGGAAGGAAAGGGGGGGAGAGGAGGGCGTTGGAAAAGGCGGTTGGCGTTGGGTAACGGACGAGGCAAGGTGAGGGTACGGTATGTCGGAGGCTTCCTTCAATAACACTCCGCGGGGCGTCGCTCTGTGTGTCCTCCATCGCAGATTCCTGGATCCACTGGACGAGCGGATCGCGATCGTGGTGTCGGCGGATCTGGCGCACACGTGGGACCCCCACGGGCCCTACGGCTGGAGTGCGGCGGCTGAGAAGGTGCGTGAGCCTCTGCTCAGGGCCTCTCCACGATGCTCCGGGGACCCACGTCCGTTACCCTCTTCAATCTCGCTTGAGGGGTGGGGCCCCGTTAGCCGGCCACCTGCGCTGGCGTCGCATGGGGGCACTCCATACCCTGCCTGTGCCTCTTGAGCCTCCTCCTCCGCTCCCCCCTTCCCCAACTACCACCGGTGTACACCTCTCCCGGCGGCGCAACTGCGTCCCTCCCCCTGTCCCCCGCCGCCCTCCCCGCCCGCCCTCCCTGCACCCACCCGCCCCCTCTGCACCCACCCTTCCCCTCTGCACCCACCCCCAGTTTGACGCTGCCGCGGCGCTGTGGGCGCGGGAGATGGACCGAGAGGCTCTGCTGCGAGACGCGGCGCGGGCCGTGGGGGAGGCCAAGAGCTGCGGCTTCCCCGGACTGGTGATCCTGCAGGTGGGCTGCTTCGTTTCTGCCTCTTCAGGAGTTGGGGAAATGGGTTGCGAATGGAGGTGGAAAGCGGTGCTGTGTGGTAGCGGCAGGCGGGCAGGTGTGGGGTGGTGTGGGGTGGTGTGGTGCGGTGCGTCCCTCTGCAGAAGCTGGTCAGGGGGCGCTCGGCTCCTGGGGGTGAGGGCGCTGGGTGGGCGGTTGGGAGGTTGGGTGGGTGGGGTCCACTGGCTGGGGAGGGCGAAGCACGCCAGATACTGTTGGCTGGATGATGGCCCGACCTACCGTACCGCTGCATCAGCTCCCATCTCACGCCTTCTTCCGCCCATGGGCTCGCTCCGCGCCCCGCCCCCGCCCCCGCCCCCGCCCCCGCCCCCGCCCCCGCCCCCGCCCCCGCCCCCGCCCCCGCCCCCGCCCCCGCCCCCGCCCCCGCCCCCGCCCCCGCCCCCGCCCCGCTGAGATGCCCCGGATCTACCCTTCCTTGCGTCAGCTCCCGTCTCGTGCCCCCTATACCCCGCCCCCGCCCCCGCAGGGCCTCATCGACAAAGTCAAGGTGGGCCAGCGGCAACCAACGTCGGGACTCGAGGGAGGGTCTTAGGCAGTTACGCGCCCCAGGCCGTGAAGTTGGGTCCTGCAGCTCTGTCGAGGATGCCTAGAGCGTGAAGGCTCTGTGGCAGAGCCGATACTGTGACACACCGTCGGCCTGAGCCACGCCTAGCCTGAGCCTGAGCTGCTCGGTTTGCGACCCGTGTTGCAGCCGCCCAGTCCCCAATCCTTGTATTGCCCGCCACTCTCACCCCCTTCCTCCCCCACGGCAGCCGGACAACCTCCACAACATCATGCTCGAGTGCGGCCACCCAAGGTGCGGCCCATGGGTCATCTGGCGCTGATCCCCGCTTCCTGTTGCTCCCTGATATCTAGGGGATCTAGGGGATCCTATCTAGGCTATCTAGTTGCTCCCTCCCATCGGTCCGCTTCATCACTGAGTCACTGAGTGCGGTGGGGCCCCAACGGACACTGTGTTGGAGCCTTGGGGTGGGCGTGCAACCCTGACTGTCCTCTCGCCGGGGCCCTTGCTCTTGTCCAAGTGGTAGTTGGCGATTGCTCAGACCTTCGCTCCTTGCTCACAGCTGCTTTCATACGCACTGTCCTCCGACCCCTGACCCCTGACCCCTCCTCCCACCCCCCACCCCTCCCTCCCAGTTACTACGGCATGATGGCCGCCATCTTTGACTTCCAGGGCGACGCCTAGATCCAGATCCAAATCTAGATCCAGGCATGCGCCTGGACTGGATCCGACTAGCAACCGAGTCTCTGAGTTGGCGAGGCTCCGCTCCGTCCCGCACAGCCCCGTTGAGGCCGGAGGTGGAGGCACAGGCTGGCGGTGGGCGGCAGGCAGTGGTACAACCGGCCGGGGCCGTCCGGTCCGGACTCCGGAGCCGTCCGGTCCGGGGCCGTCCGGTCCGGGGCCGTCCGGTCCGGAGCTGCAGGCAGGTGCTAGGACTCTGCAATGGTCGAGGCAGGTGGTCGGAAAGGGCGGGAGCGGCACGGGACGAGGATGCATAATGAGCAGGCGGGATACGCGTGTCAGCGTGTCAGCGGGTAGCGGGATGCAACAAGGCCATATGAAGGCGCTCGGCTGTCGGGTGTCGTTGCGGGTTTGATAAGGCATGGGCCCCTTCTACCCCCTCGACTATCTCTTGACTGGCGGTTCCCTCTTGCCGCTGCTATGGTGTGCCTGATAGGCCCTGCTGAGTGGGAGGCTGTTGGCGGCTCTGCTGTAGCGCGGTGGTTGGCGAGTGTCATAATTCATTCGAGAACGCCCTTTGAGGCGCCTGACGCGGTGCACACTGCCTGGGGTTTGGGCGCGCAGTAGTGACGTGCCACACGCCGTGCTCCTGGGCAAGGCTAGATTCCGTTGACCTCGTTGACGCTTCACTGGACACCTGTCCCTTCGGCCATCGGTCCGCATGGGAGTTCACGGCTGGTACAATGTCCGTGTAACAACAACAACATTGGACGGAGCCACAGTTCCCCGAGCTTCCGAGGTTGTCCTGCAGATGATGGTGGGTCGTCCCGTGTGGCTGAGGCGCTGTCAGCGGTCTGGCATGGGCCCGGGTGGGAGCGTGGCGATGGGCGGCAAGGGCCACGAGGCCCTTGAAGCGCGGGGGTGAGGTTGCCAGTTGCGCTGTTGCAGCTGGGCGGCCTGGGGGGACCCCCCCCCGTCATTGCGGTCCAGGAGCAAAGCTGTTCAGTACACCGGCATCGCCCCTGGGGCTGCTGTGCTGGGGCCCGGGGCCGGGCGCCGGCAAGATGTCCTCATGGGACCGCTGGCTCCGCAGATTGCTGCACGGCTGCTGCACTGACTGAGCGATTGAATCCACGCGTCTGAGGCGTGGCTACCCTGGCTTTCTTGTGGCTGCTCATGCCGAGAGCGAGCGGGCTGTGCCGAGGTGCGCGAAGGCTTGTGTGTGGGCGTGGGTGTGACTCAGTCGCGCTCTGTCTAGCATGGGTGCCGACAGACGACGTCCAATCCGTGTGCCGTTCGAAGCTGCCCTGGGTACATGTTCCCAGCGTGGGACGGTGGGAGGCTCCCAGGCGGTGTAGGCCCATCACAACACACGCTTGCAGCGAGGCAGGGTCACCGAGAGCGACTCTTCACAATACACAGAATACTAAGACCAGCAGAGGCGGAATCATCCAAGCAAGCTGCATCCCAGCGCCACCGTTTACGTCGGCCGCTAAGCAAGAGAGCCGGATCAACGCCGAAGCCTGCACTCGGGGTCCTTCCCCCTAGCCTAATGCCTCGGACGCACGTGTGGCCCCACACAGTAACATCTTTGCAAGGACCTTCTTCTCACAAGTCACAATGCAGAGCTGCCCCGAGCGCAGTGGGATGTCCGGTGCCAAGATCCAGAAGGAAGCCCCAACGGGGCCACCATAAGGAGAGCTCAGAGCCAAAACCCCAATAGCAAGCCGTCCTCAATTCCTCAGGATGCCCCTCAAGCGGCCCCAATCAAAGGGCCCAGCGTCCGCAATGCAGCCCCGCCCCCGACTTCAGTCCTGTTCGTGCCTCCATCACAGCCCACCAGGCCACCACACAGCTCGTTCCCAAGGCCTGGCTGCCAAACCCTACCCCTCAGCATTCCTGCTACCTTGCTCCTCGAGGCCCTGTTGCCACACCCTACCCCTCAGCATCGTGGGTACCTTCATGTGCTGCACTCCCCACAGCACCCGCCCCCTGTTCTTCCCAGGCTTCCACCCACGCCCACGCCCAGGCCCGCCTACCCGACCCCCCATCGTACCCCACAAGCCCTCCCCCCATGCACCCCGTCACGGCTATACCCCCGACTTAAGGTTCTGCGCCGCTTGCCGCTCGCCCACGTCCTCCGGTGCCAGCCCCTGCTCCTCTCTGAGCTTAGCCATTCGGGCCTGGTCCTCCTCGCGACGAGCGTTCCATCGCTCCTGAAACTTCTTTACTCGGGGCTCTCGCACGGCCTTCTTCTCCTCTTTGAGGCAGGCCGACAGGTCCCACGTGATCTCCGAGCACACGCCGATGAACTTTCTGTACGGGTTCTCCGCGCGGCACTTGAGCAGCTCCTCCATGTACTGCGGGAGGGCGGGGCGGTACAAGGCGTGGTACGGCGTGTACGGCACTGTACAGCGGACATGTGACGGCCGGGGTTTGGGGTCAACGGGAGGGGGGGCTGGGGCCCGGGAGCCGGGTCTAAGTGTCGGGAGTATGGGCCAGAGGATGGAAGTAGGGTGGGGGCCCATCTCCCTGGCCCTCGAGAATGACGTAGCCTGCCCTCCTGCCAAGTGCCTGTAGGTTTGTATGGGAGGTATGGGTGGCTGCATTGGGCGCAGATTCAGTTGCAAGCTGAGGCCCTGGGCGGTATGGTGGACACTGGTGGTGGGGGGCCTGCAGCGGCGAGAGGGGCTGCAGGGATTGCGGCCAGGGCCAGGGCGGGCCCTATCTGCCGTCTGGTGCATTGCACACATTGGCTCCGGATATCTTGGATAGCAGGCGCACGGCTTTGCCTAGCTCCCTGACCCGGACAAAGGAGTTCCCTGGCCCCCACACCCATCAAGTCCTCGCCTCCCCCACTGCCCCAGTTCGCAAGGATCCAGCTCCTGGGTCCGAAGCGGATACCCTGTGCCAGCTTCAAGGGGCCGCGTAGCTGAGCTGATGCTAAGACAAAG
This sequence comes from Edaphochlamys debaryana, assembly GCA_016858145.1. Classification (NCBI taxonomy): domain Eukaryota; kingdom Viridiplantae; phylum Chlorophyta; class Chlorophyceae; order Chlamydomonadales; genus Edaphochlamys; species Edaphochlamys debaryana. The sequence goes on from JAEHOE010000049.1 coordinate 733,991, forward strand.
AGGAGACAGTTAGAGTAAAGGGAAGGTATGAGGGGCGGGGAGGGGTTCATCTGTAACACAGCAGTAAGCCCTAAGCGCAACAGGTCCTAAGCGCGGGGAGGCGCCGGGAGCGGTCTTCCCCGGTAGAGAAACAGAGGATCGACACCCTCCTTTCTATGACCCTGAACAGCTAAACCCGGACAGCAAGCTGAATAGCAGCGCTCAGGAGTTGCTTGCAATTTGGAGGTGTGTACCCTAGCAGCGGATGACGCCCGGGGCCGAGGGGCTGAGCGCGCTGAACTTGACGTGGCCTCGTGTGTGTGTGGCGCGGTACGCCGGCCAGGACAGGGGACCCCGAGACCCCGAGACCGCGGCTCCACGCCCAGGTCTTGCTAGTAGTAGTAGTTCCCGCGCGTCGCGTGTAGCAAGGGCGTGTTTGATGGCCACCGCCGGGAGTCGCGGGTGCGATTGCCTACCTTGCCACACATCGGGTGCTTCTCCGGTATAAGCGCTGGATGCATCCTTGCAATAGGTCAGCAAATCGGGCTTTGTGGAGCAGAAAGCGTAAGGCAGGGGAGTCGCGAGATGGGATGCTGGTTTGAGTGCACACGTTATTCTGCAGCGCGGTGGAATGAGTGCAGGCGCCTAGGGTATGTATGCCCTCTAGAGCGAGAAGGCAATTGAGAGAGCGCAGTGCAGACCGGCGCATGAGCTCAATGCGGACGGGTTTGGCCATCGTGCCCGCCATACACACGACGCCCCGACGCATCACCCTCTAGTGCATCCTAATTACAAACGCTAGGTGAGACTTTGGCCCCTGCGTCCGTGGGAAGGCCATACCAAACCCGCATTCATCGGTACACCCGGGACCTCTTGACCACTCGACCGCATAAGTTGCCAACTCTTAGCTAACAACCGGGATAGGTGTAGGCGGGATGGAGCAACACGTAGGGCTGGGACGGAGACGAAGGTGTCAGAGTTCGCTCCGAACGGCACTCCGGTTTTCTTGATTGCTTCATACCTCTGGAGTATTCTACAGCAGCTTGCTGTGCCTGGGGTGGGCAAAGGACGCTCGCTTGCGAAACTCGGTGAGCTGTTTCCGCGGTGCGTCCTGGGGAATACCTTCCGCCTCTTGCATATCGTGCAGCAAGCACAGACGGAAAACTGGGCTCTCTGGCGCCTGGACTGCGGAGGTACTGTGGGGGTTTGGCAATTTTGGTCGCCAGGGCCGCTGCGCCGTCTGCGGGCTCAGCCGCTTGCTGCGGGGTGCACCGTGGAACCGGTGCCCATCATCATAACTCCTCTTATTTCCGCTTGTCGCCCGGTGTGTCCCCCCACCGCCCTTCACAAGCCACACGCCCCCCCCCCCCCCCCTCCGCCCCCCTCTCAATCGACTTACGCAGGCACACCCCTTTGTGGCGAGGGCTCGCCCTTTAGGCCGAGCGCAGGAGCTGTCTCCTCGGGGCCCCGGCGGCACGAAGGGGGCCCGCATCCCGTTGAAGGGAACGCAGTGTGACTAATCGACATCTTGATCAGCCGCCATGGCGACGGTGCTTGGCAAGCTGTTCCGACGCAAGAGCCACGCGGACCGCGCCCCGGAAGCGGCTCCTCGGCCGCCCCCACCAGCAGCTTCACCGTCCCAGGCGTCAAACGATGACAGCCCGGGCGATGCCTCGGTTGACTTGCTGCCGACGAGGAGGCAGAGCAGCCAGGCAAACCTCAACAAGTGGGTGCCAGCTGTCAAGGCCGTGGCAGGGTTGGCGTTGCCGTTTAGGTTTTGGGCTGGGCTCGTGCAAGTGCACAGCGCCGAGTGCGGTGGCGGCATTGGGTGCATGGGAGAGCAGTCCGCCAGGCAGCCGTGACCAGAGCTCAGCCGCAGTCCCCTGGCGCGGAGAGTGTTCCCTAGGGGGGCGAATCCTGCGCACCCTTTGACCCTTGACCTCGATTCCCCGTTGGACGCAATCCCGCTCATTTCTGAAACGCCCCTGTTCTTGCCCCCAGGTACTTTGCTAACGCGCCGCTGGGGCTCCAAGCGGTGCTAAAAAAGCCGTCCTGGCAAACGTTTGAAGGGGAAGGTCTTGCGGGCGGGGCCACGCCCGCGCCCCCGCCGGGCGACGGCCCGCCCTCCGCGTCCCGAGCCATGCGGGAGCGGCGGCGATCCCAGACGCTGGGTGACATCCCCGTGACTAATGGCCTGGATCCAGCGCAGGTACGGCAGGCGGGCGCTGGATCTCGCTATGTCCTCGCTGGGGCTTACGGTACTGTTAGCGTTGCTCGCTTGCTCGCTCAACTCGGCGTCACTTGTACCCGGCACGTGTGGCAGTGCACCCGGCTGTTGCTGTGTGTCCTGGCTGCGCCATGCTGTGTTCTGCCTCTGGAGCGGAACCTTCACTTGACCGCCGGACCTGCTGTTGGGGAGCCACGCCCAATGTTTTTGCTAGCGCCCCCGGCTGTCACACGAAAGCACCGGACCTGACGACGGCTCTCTTGTGCCCCTGTGTGCAGGCAGCTGCCATTATGATGCCTCAGCGCCTGAGGCAGGAGCTCGGCGGCGGCGGCAGCGGGGTGCCGTACCGCGCCTCGGGCGATGGCACGGGCGGCGGCGGCGGCGGCGGCGGCGGGGCCCACCTGCCTGCACTCGGCGGCCGGCCCACACCGTACGCCTCACACTCCACAAACACCCTCCTAGGGTCACACCCCTCCCACTCCCACTCCCACCCCCACCTGGCATCGGTCACAGCCAGCGGCGCCGCCAGCCACGGCAACGGCGGCGCCTACGGCGGCGGCGGCGGCAGCAGCGGCGGCGGCGGCGGCAGCAGCGGCGGCGGCGCGCCGCCGGCCGGCCGCAGCGCCGACGGCGGCATGACCAGCGGCTTGGGCAGCGGCGCCGCCATCCTCTCATCTCGGCACGTGGACCGCAAACCCTCCATCATTCGGGAGGCCGTCAGGCACACCAGCCAGGCCCAGGCCCAGGCCCAAGCCGGTGGCGGCAGCAACTCCGCCAGCGGCGCCGCCACGGAACGCTCCGTCAGCGGCGGCATAGAGCGCGGCGGCCAGCTGCAGCCCCGGCCCCCGGCGGAGCTTCGCCAACACGCGGCGCAATTCGGCGGTCAGTTGGAGCAGGCGTCACTGACGGCCCTGGCGTCGGCGCTCGCTGGGCAGGGGCCTACCCGGGCCTCGGGCCCGCGCGTGGGCCAATCCGAGCGCCGGGCTTCAATGCTCATGGCACAACAGCAGGCGCTAGCGATGGGAGGCACGGGGGGGAACAACCGGGCATCGGTGACTGGGGAGGGGCGGGACGGCCCGGGCCCAGGCGGGCCCAGTGCGGGCCCGGGCCCGGGGCCGCAGCCGCGCTACGCGCGCCGGTCCGACACGGGCGATCACTACGGCAACCGCCGCGCGTCGATGATGACGTCAGCGCCGATCGATGTCGTACTACAGAACGTACGGGGGCTTAACAGCATGCAGCGGCCCTGGGGCGAGGACGGCGGCGGCGGCAGCCTGCACGCCAGCTCCAAGGAGCTTAAAGATCCGTCGACCAGCTCGTCGAAGGACCTTCGACGGGCGGTTGCGGTTGCCGCCGCCACGTCATCCGGGGCCGCGGGGCCCGGGCCCCGCGGGGACGATGGGGACCACGACGGGCCCAACAGCGCCGGGGACGTGCGGCTTCCCACCATTGGGGGCAGCAGCTCGCGGAGAGCGGTTCAGACGGACGTGGGCTTGGGCGGCGGCAAGAACGTGTTGGGGGCGGCTGACGTGGCAGCAATCACAGAGGCGCTCACGGCGTACCAGGAGCAGGTGGGCGGGTTGCGGGCGAAATGGATGCAGCGGCTTGGGGACGCTGCCTAGAAAAGGCTGGCCGCCGCCACCCGAGACCGTCCTGCGCTCGTTCACTGCATACGGTACGCGCGACGCCCCACCAACCACTGCCCTCAGCGCACGCCGTGCTTGCCTGCCATAGTCCCTCAGCACCTCGTGCCTCTTACCTCCTCTGCCCACCCTGACGCTACCCCCCACCACCCTCCACCACCCGGCATCAGAACGGGCGCCTCCGCAACGCGGCCCTGCGCAAAGTGGACACCAGGATCAAGCGGGCCGTGCAGGAGCGACACATGGGACCGGAGGACCCGTCCCTCTCGGGCCCCGGCCCCGGGGCCCACTCCCTCCCACACGCACACCCACACGCGCACGCGCACTCGCTCTCGTCCCCCTCCACGTCAGCACCGGCCTCGGATCGGCACCGGGAGCGGTTGGAGGCGGCCAGCGGCGACGACTACGGTGGGATGGGCAGCGGCAGGGCCAGCGGCGCCACCAGCTCCGCGGCGACGCCCACGATTCGGTCGCCGCTGCCCCACGCACGGTGCGATGCGTGCTGCGACTGCTGTGCTGTGTGCTGTGTCCTGTGTGCTGTGTGCTGTGTGTGTGCCGTGCGGTGTGTGTCGTGCACGAGCGCTGGGTGGGAGGCTGGCCCGAGAGCCGAACGCTGTCCTGAGGTTGTGAGAGAGAGAACTCCTGGTGCTAAGGGATTCGCAGGGCCAAGGACCAGGCCGTACCATGCCTCGTGTCGTACTGTGCTGCGCCGTACTGCTCGCATGCTACTCCATACGCCAATCGCCCTGCGCCCGACTTCCCCGGGCCCGCCGGCCTCTCCCGACGCTTCCTCTTCCCACACCCACCTTCCCATCCCCATACGCAGGACGCCACTGCCCCCGGCCACGGGCGCTTCTCGCCGGAATGGCTCGCCCCGCGGTTCCAGCACCCAGGTGCCCGGCTCGGGCGCGGGTGCCTCGCAGGCAGCGGGCGCCGCAGCAGCGGCTCCGCCAGTTGACTCTGTGGCGCGGGCGCGGGCTCTGCTCAAGGTGAGGCGCTTCGGGGTTGAGTTCCGGGATAGAAGTGTAGGGTTTAGGAATAAAGCGAATGAAGTCCTCCACGTGTCTCTGAGGACTTCAGCGCGGTCCAGGGGCGCACCAGGGGCGCACCAGGGTTCACGCTCCAGAGCTGGTTGCGAGGCGACTCCACTCCCGTTGTGGTTTCACAACGTGCCGCACGCCTGCCAACCCGTGCAGGAGACCGAGCTGGAGGCGGCTGAGGAGCTGTCGCAGCTGCGGCGCAACAGCGTCGTCAGGGGACCCAAATTATGTGAGTACTTGTGACCGCAGCGACCTGGGAGTGATTGTGGGGGTACTGGTACTTGTTGCTGTGGATGCGGGGAGGTAGAGCCGACCGCCGGGCTGCAGGGTGGCGACCGCTGGGGACCGATGCGGGTGCGTGCGGCGGGCTGCTGAAGCAACTGGCAGTTGTGCACGCATCGGCCTCTGCCGCCCGTCTCACCACCTCGTCCCCGCCCCCCGCCCCCGCGGCCCCTGCCCGCCCCCCGCAGCCGAGCTGATGTTGGACCCACCCCTGCCCTCCACAAAGGTGATGATGCGCCACCTCTGAGCGCGAGTGCCCGGACGGGATGCGGCGCGGCTCCTGGCTTCCTGGCGACAGCTGCAGCTGGCTGTGGGGGCTTGCAGCGGCCGTGGCTCGCTGAAGGCGGGCTGTGCTAGCCACCAGCCAGGGGCCATCCGGGACCAGCGGGGGCCACCCTGGGCCCGCCACCCCTGAGCGCCCGTGGGCGAGCTGTTGCGGCGGCCTCCGGCTGTCAGGACCCAGCGATGGCGTCGGGTGGATTGCGGGGGCTCCAGCTTTGTCATCCCTGGCCCGGCCTTGGGGAAGGCGGCGCCAGGGGTCGAGCGGCAACCGTCGACCCGCCCCGTCACCCGCTGTGCGGCGGGGGTCGAACGCGGACACCATGCCATGGCTTCTGGGGAGGCCAAACGGTACAGCCAGGATCCAGCCAGGATCCAGCCAGAATCCAGCCAGAATCCAGCCAGGACCCAGCCAGGATCCAGCGGGTCGGGCCAGATCTTCAGGGGTCGCCTCACCATGGGGCGGGCTGGGTAGCACGACAACTGTGGCCGCCCTTCGGGGTTCGAGGTGTGGGGACGGCGGGATGCGCAAGGGCAGCATTGCGTGCTTGCTTGCGCATTTCGACATGCATCGGTGGCATCCATTGGTGATTTTTGGGCCTGGTAGGCGGCCGGCGGCGGCGGAGTGACCCCGGGACGCCATGCTTGGCGGCTTGCTGGCTGCGCGCATTCTGGCAGGAAGTGCGCTAGCCTGGAAGGAATGGCGCTTTGTTTTTTCCTGTGTACGTATGCTTTTTACGTATGTTTCTAAGTTTCTTCTGTTGCGTTCGCTCGGCGCGGGGTGGCATGCCTACGTGGCGCCGAGCTGCGATCGGCGCATTGGTTCTTTGGTCGACCGCCTTATATCCTACGCGGCTTCTTGCAATGCAGTTATGCAGGCGGCAGCAGTGAGCTGACACCTGCCACATTAATAAGCAATTGTCATCAGCCTACACGATTCCCTCTTGAGATCTTTCTTGGGCTGTTGCGCGTGGCTCTTGAGGGTACCGAGCGATGCCCGTGCGTCTGCATCGGTGCGCATTGGGTGAGCGTGTCGACGGTCGGCGTCACTGCAGCGCGTGTAGAGGGCGCGCGCGTGGACATGGGCCCGTGTCCTCCAGGGCCTCGACACTCCGTGTACATTTAACTTCTATCTGGGACATTAATGACGGTATCTCGATTGAATGATCTCGAGAGCACTCTAGCCTGCAGACGATGGGCGGCATGAGCTGAGCATGGGGGCAGCTACGGTACATACCGTGTGCCCGGTGCCCGGTGGCCGATACGATAACGCACACGCACGGGGACGCTCCTGTCCGGCCCCATCGGCGGTGTCGGCCTCCTCCTGCTGAGCGAAAACGGTTGACATCTTCATGGTTTACGCAGGACTGCTATTTGGTTCCGAAGATCCTTGGTGTCACCCCACCCCCTGGCGTTTGGCCGCAGTGCACCTCTGGGCATGGCGCATGCTTGCAACACCCACGCTCCGCGGCTCTTTGCCTGGTTGTTCCAGGGGGGGGCAGGAAGTGTAAAAAAATACACCACGCTTTAACTTTGGAGAGCTCGACAAGAGGAGCCCGAATCCGCCTTCAGAATGAAAATCGAGGTTCTAGGAAAAAAGTTATGAGCCCTCAAAGTTGGGGGGGGGAGGGGGGTCCCGAACTTTTGTACAGCTCCCGTCCGAACTTTTGTCACAGCGGTCTGACGCAGCCCAAGGGCCCTTTCCTTGCATAAACGCGTGGTATCAAGGAGAGGCTGAACCGTGGGTGTGCCTGAGCACCACAGACCATAGGGATGGTGGTCGAAGGGTGGCTGCGGGTGCCACATGTCGGCATGTCCGCGCGTGGGACACGTCACGACCGGCACTGCTACCGCTGCTAGGCGTCCGGGTGTACTAGTATGACCGTACCTCATCATATAGGAGGCATAGGGCATGAATAGCGCGGATGCAAGGTACCGGAGAGTGGTCCATGGACGCGGGGATGGTCAATGGACAGGACCCAAGCCTCATCGACGCTTCCGGTTCACGCGCAAGGCAGTAGCGCACATGAAGCGCAGCCGATTGGCACAAAAGTCGAGGGAAATGGTTTACATTATGGCCATGTACGGCAGTGTGTGCAGTGTACGGCAAGGGGGGGGTGGGGGGGTCGGGGGGGTCCGAACTTTTGTGGGGTGGTGTATGGAACTAATGTTTTTTACCCCCCCCCTGGTTGTTCTGTGTGTACCGTCTACTGACGACGGGGAGGTTTCGCCGCCTCATTCAGCTGGGAAGTTCTGAGCGCGAATGAAGGGGCACGGCGCTGGTTTCTCGGGCCGTGGCCCCAGTTCTCGTCCCGAACTGGAAGCCGGGCTGACATGTGTCGGGCAACAGCCAGGCAGGACCGTGCGTGCCCGAGACTGTGCATGCTGGCGCATGGCAGGGCCGCGTTCGAGCGCATGGCTTGTGGCATGGTCTGCCTGTGGTGCCAGTGTGATGACTGCTTACCTTGACCCTCGAACGCAAGAAGAGCTCACTCATCTTGCATGACATGGTGTCACGGTAGCGGTCAGACCCAGAGGCTCCCCTGGTCCGACCGTTTTGCCCGGGAGCCCGCCTGTCCTCGCCTGCCTGCCTGCTCTCCCTGGCGAAATGTTTGGTCGTTTCGGCCCACGCCAAGCCCCGACCCGCACCCCTTTTCCGCACCCTTTGCACGTCTCTCCGCAATATTTGACCTTCTCTATCGAATGGTGCCCGGCCCAACTCCCAACGCGCTCTATGCTGAGAGAACGAGCCCCCCCCGTACAACTTTGCTCGCACACTCAGCGCGCCGGAGTTACGGCCACAGGCTCAATCAGCTTGATGCGCTGCGTTGCGCTGTGTTGCGGGCTTGAGCGCCTTGGGGTGGCCGATTCGGGGGTGCATTACCCGCGCTTGGGGCCGCCTCTCCCGCGATACATGCTACATGTGAAGGTCTCTAGCAGCTACAGCCGCGGTGGCTGCAGTGCGCGGCTGTGAGGCGCAGTCGTACGGGGCTTGAGCGGGCTGGTCTGTTGGGCAAGCTTGTCGCCGCGTGGCATAACTGAGCTCACTGCTACACACACATAGCTTGAGAGAACGACCGTAGGGCACCCCAGCCCCGTGTAGTCCCTCAAGTCCTCTTGGCCATTTCGCTTTGGCGGGAATAGCCGGCTTCCTCCTGGCGCGCTGCTCCCCTACGGCACCTCGACGGTGCTACACGGCGGACACGAACCCGCTGCCCCCAGCAGCCCCCTCCAATCGGGTAAGCCAGGGCTACTGCCCCGTCATTGCAGGCCCCTAGGGACTCGTTCACACCGGACTGCGTGGGTGGTCGCTTGTGCGATGGCGCGGCATCAGCCTGGATGCGGACGGCGCGCTAAAGCCCAAACATTCCTCCCCGGAGTGAAGAGCCGGCCTTCGCCCCCGAGCCCGTGGCGTTTTGAGCCCGGCAGAGCGCGCGCTGCATACATACTTTTGCTAGCTTTAAGCTAGCCTGCTTGCGGTACACAATTGCCGCTGTGCCTGAAGCGGGCCCGACGCATTTCCACGAGACCATGTCCCTTTCTCGCCATTCGACAGGCACGCTTTACATACACACCTGAGCAGCAGCACCACCACGATACATGCAGGAGCCAGTGCTGCTTGGGAGCCGCTGCTGGCGCGGATGCCGCGATATAATTACTTCCGAGCGGAATGCTTTTCTGCAAGGTGCGTGCCCGCGCTATATGATAGCAGGGTTGAAGGTGTACTATTTGAGAGTCAGGCCCACTCGGCTGGCATCACTCGCTAACCCTAGCCCCCGGCATTGCACGCGCGACACCCGTCCGAAACCCCTCGCCGGGGGTATCCAGCTACGTGCTCCCCGCGCCCTCCCCTCCACGTAAGCGTACAGCATGATAGCTAAATAATCGCCTGTACCGACCGCGTCCGATAGGACGCACACTGCAAGGAGTAGATGCCCAGCGCATGCGTTCATGACACCAGCGACACACCCCTTGGCAAGCAAACGCCCCCGCCAACACATAACGAGCTGCGTTGGAGAGATCACTGACTAGCAAAAGAATTTACACTAACAACAGTATCTATGCATGCCCGGAGCCGTGGCTTGATCTCCTGGTAGGGCTGCAGCTTGCATGGCCCCCTCCCCAGCCGCAGATTCCCTCCCCTCGCGTCCCACCCCGCCCTCAGCGCGTGCCCTTCTTGCCCCAAAACCCCTTCTTGCGCAGGATCTCGGGCAGCGTGACCTGGAACAGCCGGCGCACGGCGCGCTCGCCCCAGCCCCTGTCCAGCTGCTCCTTGAAGTAGTACTGGAGCCGCTCAATGAAGAAGGTGAGGGGCTGGTCGGGGTTTTCGTTGATGTCCACCTGCAGCGCCCTCTCGAGGATGGCGTGGGACTGCTCGATGACGTTGTGTAGGTCCGGGCCGTAGGGGGGAAGGCCGCTGTGGTTGGCGGTCGTGATGCCCAGGCGCTCCCAGTCGCCAGGGTCGCCGCTGGCGGATCCAGCCCCAACACGGCCGTGGCAGCGCGGATTGTCCCATGACCAGATCCAGTCCTCGGGGCCCAGATCCGGAAAGAGCTCGCGCAGCTTGGCCTGCACGTCGCGCACAAAGTCCTGATGGTGGCGAGCTTGAGGAGGATGCCGCCAGTCCGGAAGCTGACGGCGGAGTAGTAGTAGATGCAGGAGGCCTTGCTTAGCAGCCGCTTGTCCCCCTCCACCGTGTGCGGGGCCCCAGCCATGCCCCATGACATGTGCGACTCGGGTATGTTCCAAATCTTCTTGGCGTCGATGAAGATGAGGCGCTTGGCCCAGTCGGTGAGGAAGTCGAGCGTGTCGGGGAAGGGCTGGGGTGGGCTCAGGAAGCGTGGGGGCACGAGAGGCAGGGTCGGGTGCGCGGTGGGGTCGATCTCTAGCAGGGGTTGGCTGGGCACGGGCTCCTTGAGCCCAAGGCGCAGCCAGCGCTCTGCGGCCTCCCAGCGCTTTCGTCGCTGGGCTGGGCTCAGCGCTTTCTTGTACTCCACGTGAATGCATTTGCTGATGCATGGGTACTCGTCCAGCACCCGCCTCCACACCGTGCCTGGTGACACGTGGTACAGGTCGCAGAACGTGACCCAGTTCTCATTGTGCCGCATAGATTTCTGTGAGTTTGGCCGCTGTCTGATGATCAGGGTGGCTGCGACCTTGATGGCGGTTTCGTCCAGCTTGGGTGGACGGCCGGTTGACTTAGCATCGTCAACTGAACCCCTGTTCTTGAATGCCCAGTACCAGTATCTGATGAAGCGCGTTGGCTGTGCGGGCGTGTAAACCTCAAGCCCCCGCGCTCGATCAGCTGCCTGGGCTTTGGCAAAGAGCCGTGCCGCCTCTGGTCCCCAACGGGCCTGAGAGCCTGTCAGGCGCCGCTGGACTGCCACAGCCGACATGGCGCTCTGCACGGCGTCCATCCGCGCCCTCCGCAAGGCTGGCAGGTCCCAGCGCTCCGTGCAGTTGCTGTCGGAATCGTCTGCATCAGTGTCACTGCCGTCGGACTCGTAATCCGAGCTGTCATGGTCTGACAGCTCGGTGCCACCGGCTGCGGGCTGCTCCATGCAGGCCCAGGCACTGAGGGCACAAGGGACAGGGCCGGGATGAGCACCAGGCACGTCAGCTGAGCACTTGGAATTAAGCGGAGAGGAGGGGGAGTGGTGGGGAAAGCGGGGGAGGGCAGCGGGGGGTGGCAGTTGGGTGGGCGGGGGAGTCAGGGTTTGTGCCACGGGCAGCACCCATCTGCCCATGCACAGCGTGCCCTGGCGGTTGACAGTTGTGCCGTACTGTATAGACACTCCCACGATCTATTGATTACACCGCTAACCCCTTGCGAAACCTGGGAGGCGCAGCTTTGTCCGTACATCACATCTCACTTCTCTCCCTGGCGAAATGTTTGGTCGTTTCGGCCCACGCCAAGCCCCGACCCGCACCCCTTTTCCGCACCCTTTGCACGTCTCTCCGCAATATTTGACCTTCTCTATCGAATGGTGCCCGGCCCAACTCCCAACGCGCTCTATGCTGAGAGAACGAGCCCCCCCCGTACAACTTTGCTCGCACACTCAGCGCGCCGGAGTTACGGCCACAGGCTCAATCAGCTTGATGCGCTGCGTTGCGCTGTGTTGCGGGCTTGAGCGCCTTGGGGTGGCCGATTCGGGGGTGCATTACCCGCGCTTGGGGCCGCCTCTCCCGCGATACATGCTACATGTGAAGGTCTCTAGCAGCTACAGCCGCGGTGGCTGCAGTGCGCGGCTGTGAGGCGCAGTCGTACGGGGCTTGAGCGGGCTGGTCTGTTGGGCAAGCTTGTCGCCGCGTGGCATAACTGAGCTCACTGCTACACACACATAGCTTGAGAGAACGACCGTAGGGCACCCCAGCCCCGTGTAGTCCCTCAAGTCCTCTTGGCCATTTCGCTTTGGCGGGAATAGCCGGCTTCCTCCTGGCGCGCTGCTCCCCTACGGCACCTCGACGGTGCTACACGGCGGACACGAACCCGCTGCCCCCAGCAGCCCCCTCCAATCGGGTAAGCCAGGGCTACTGCCCCGTCATTGCAGGCCCCTAGGGACTCGTTCACACCGGACTGCGTGGGTGGTCGCTTGTGCGATGGCGCGGCATCAGCCTGGATGCGGACGGCGCGCTAAAGCCCAAACATTCCTCCCCGGAGTGAAGAGCCGGCCTTCGCCCCCGAGCCCGTGGCGTTTTGAGCCCGGCAGAGCGCGCGCTGCATACATACTTTTGCTAGCTTTAAGCTAGCCTGCTTGCGGTACACAATTGCCGCTGTGCCTGAAGCGGGCCCGACGCATTTCCACGAGACCATGTCCCTTTCTCGCCATTCGACAGGCACGCTTTACATACACACCTGAGCAGCAGCACCACCACGATACATGCAGGAGCCAGTGCTGCTTGGGAGCCGCTGCTGGCGCGGATGCCGCGATATAATTACTTCCGAGCGGAATGCTTTTCTGCAAGGTGCGTGCCCGCGCTATATGATAGCAGGGTTGAAGGTGTACTATTTGAGAGTCAGGCCCACTCGGCTGGCATCACTCGCTAACCCTAGCCCCCGGCATTGCACGCGCGACACCCGTCCGAAACCCCTCGCCGGGGGTATCCAGCTACGTGCTCCCCGCGCCCTCCCCTCCACGTAAGCGTACAGCATGATAGCTAAATAATCGCCTGTACCGACCGCGTCCGATAGGACGCACACTGCAAGGAGTAGATGCCCAGCGCATGCGTTCATGACACCAGCGACACACCCCTTGGCAAGCAAACGCCCCCGCCAACACATAACGAGCTGCGTTGGAGAGATCACTGACTAGCAAAAGAATTTACACTAACAACAGTATCTATGCATGCCCGGAGCCGTGGCTTGATCTCCTGGTAGGGCTGCAGCTTGCATGGCCCCCTCCCCAGCCGCAGATTCCCTCCCCTCGCGTCCCACCCCGCCCTCAGCGCGTGCCCTTCTTGCCCCAAAACCCCTTCTTGCGCAGGATCTCGGGCAGCGTGACCTGGAACAGCCGGCGCACGGCGCGCTCGCCCCAGCCCCTGTCCAGCTGCTCCTTGAAGTAGTACTGGAGCCGCTCAATGAAGAAGGTGAGGGGCTGGTCGGGGGTTTTCGTTGATGTCCACCTGCAGCGCCCTCTCGAGGATGGCGTGGGACTGCTCGATGACGTTGTGTAGGTCCGGGCCGTAGGGGGGAAGGCCGCTGTGGTTGGCGGTCGTGATGCCCAGGCGCTCCCAGTCGCCAGGGTCGCCGCTGGCGGATCCAGCCCCAACACGGCCGTGGCAGCGCGGATTGTCCCATGACCAGATCCAGTCCTCGGGGCCCAGATCCGGAAAGAGCTCGCGCAGCTTGGCCTGCACGTCGCGCACAAAGTCCTGATGGTGGCGAGCTTGAGGAGGATGCCGCCAGTCCGGAAGCTGACGGCGGAGTAGTAGTAGATGCAGGAGGCCTTGCTTAGCAGCCGCTTGTCCCCCTCCACCGTGTGCGGGGCCCCAGCCATGCCCCATGACATGTGCGACTCGGGTATGTTCCAAATCTTCTTGGCGTCGATGAAGATGAGGCGCTTGGCCCAGTCGGTGAGGAAGTCGAGCGTGTCGGGGAAGGGCTGGGGTGGGCTCAGGAAGCGTGGGGGCACGAGAGGCAGGGTCGGGTGCGCGGTGGGGTCGATCTCTAGCAGGGGTTGGCTGGGCACGGGCTCCTTGAGCCCAAGGCGCAGCCAGCGCTCTGCGGCCTCCCAGCGCTTTCGTCGCTGGGCTGGGCTCAGCGCTTTCTTGTACTCCACGTGAATGCATTTGCTGATGCATGGGTACTCGTCCAGCACCCGCCTCCACACCGTGCCTGGTGACACGTGGTACAGGTCGCAGAACGTGACCCAGTTCTCATTGTGCCGCATAGATTTCTGTGAGTTTGGCCGCTGTCTGATGATCAGGGTGGCTGCGACCTTGATGGCGGTTTCGTCCAGCTTGGGTGGACGGCCGGTTGACTTAGCATCGTCAACTGAACCCCTGTTCTTGAATGCCCAGTACCAGTATCTGATGAAGCGCGTTGGCTGTGCGGGCGTGTAAACCTCAAGCCCCCGCGCTCGATCAGCTGCCTGGGCTTTGGCAAAGAGCCGTGCCGCCTCTGGTCCCCAACGGGCCTGAGAGCCTGTCAGGCGCCGCTGGACTGCCACAGCCGACATGGCGCTCTGCACGGCGTCCATCCGCGCCCTCCGCAAGGCTGGCAGGTCCCAGCGCTCCGTGCAGTTGCTGTCGGAATCGTCTGCATCAGTGTCACTGCCGTCGGACTCGTAATCCGAGCTGTCATGGTCTGACAGCTCGGTGCCACCGGCTGCGGGCTGCTCCATGCAGGCCCAGGCACTGAGGGCACAAGGGACAGGGCCGGGATGAGCACCAGGCACGTCAGCTGAGCACTTGGAATTAAGCGGAGAGGAGGGGGAGTGGTGGGGAAAGCGGGGGAGGGCAGCGGGGGGTGGCAGTTGGGTGGGCGGGGGAGTCAGGGTTTGTGCCACGGGCAGCACCCATCTGCCCATGCACAGCGTGCCCTGGCGGTTGACAGTTGTGCCGTACTGTATAGACACTCCCACGATCTATTGATTACACCGCTAACCCCTTGCGAAACCTGGGAGGCGCAGCTTTGTCCGTACATCACATCTCACTTCTCTCCCTGGCGAAATGTTTGGTCGTTTCGGCCCACGCCAAGCCCCGACCCGCACCCCTTTTCCGCACCCTTTGCACGTCTCTCCGCAATATTTGACCTTCTCTATCGAATGGTGCCCGGCCCAACTCCCAACGCGCTCTATGCTGAGAGAACGAGCCCCCCCCGTACAACTTTGCTCGCACACTCAGCGCGCCGGAGTTACGGCCACAGGCTCAATCAGCTTGATGCGCTGCGTTGCGCTGTGTTGCGGGCTTGAGCGCCTTGGGGTGGCCGATTCGGGGGTGCATTACCCGCGCTTGGGGCCGCCTCTCCCGCGATACATGCTACATGTGAAGGTCTCTAGCAGCTACAGCCGCGGTGGCTGCAGTGCGCGGCTGTGAGGCGCAGTCGTACGGGGCTTGAGCGGGCTGGTCTGTTGGGCAAGCTTGTCGCCGCGTGGCATAACTGAGCTCACTGCTACACACACATAGCTTGAGAGAACGACCGTAGGGCACCCCAGCCCCGTGTAGTCCCTCAAGTCCTCTTGGCCATTTCGCTTTGGCGGGAATAGCCGGCTTCCTCCTGGCGCGCTGCTCCCCTACGGCACCTCGACGGTGCTACACGGCGGACACGAACCCGCTGCCCCCAGCAGCCCCCTCCAATCGGGTAAGCCAGGGCTACTGCCCCGTCATTGCAGGCCCCTAGGGACTCGTTCACACCGGACTGCGTGGGTGGTCGCTTGTGCGATGGCGCGGCATCAGCCTGGATGCGGACGGCGCGCTAAAGCCCAAACATTCCTCCCCGGAGTGAAGAGCCGGCCTTCGCCCCCGAGCCCGTGGCGTTTTGAGCCCGGCAGAGCGCGCGCTGCATACATACTTTTGCTAGCTTTAAGCTAGCCTGCTTGCGGTACACAATTGCCGCTGTGCCTGAAGCGGGCCCGACGCATTTCCACGAGACCATGTCCCTTTCTCGCCATTCGACAGGCACGCTTTACATACACACCTGAGCAGCAGCACCACCACGATACATGCAGGAGCCAGTGCTGCTTGGGAGCCGCTGCTGGCGCGGATGCCGCGATATAATTACTTCCGAGCGGAATGCTTTTCTGCAAGGTGCGTGCCCGCGCTATATGATAGCAGGGTTGAAGGTGTACTATTTGAGAGTCAGGCCCACTCGGCTGGCATCACTCGCTAACCCTAGCCCCCGGCATTGCACGCGCGACACCCGTCCGAAACCCCTCGCCGGGGGTATCCAGCTACGTGCTCCCCGCGCCCTCCCCTCCACGTAAGCGTACAGCATGATAGCTAAATAATCGCCTGTACCGACCGCGTCCGATAGGACGCACACTGCAAGGAGTAGATGCCCAGCGCATGCGTTCATGACACCAGCGACACACCCCTTGGCAAGCAAACGCCCCCGCCAACACATAACGAGCTGCGTTGGAGAGATCACTGACTAGCAAAAGAATTTACACTAACAACAGTATCTATGCATGCCCGGAGCCGTGGCTTGATCTCCTGGTAGGGCTGCAGCTTGCATGGCCCCCTCCCCAGCCGCAGATTCCCTCCCCTCGCGTCCCACCCCGCCCTCAGCGCGTGCCCTTCTTGCCCCAAAACCCCTTCTTGCGCAGGATCTCGGGCAGCGTGACCTGGAACAGCCGGCGCACGGCGCGCTCGCCCCAGCCCCTGTCCAGCTGCTCCTTGAAGTAGTACTGGAGCCGCTCAATGAAGAAGGTGAGGGGCTGGTGGGGGTTTTCGTTGATGTCCACCTGCAGCGCCCTCTCGAGGATGGCGTGGGACTGCTCGATGACGTTGTGTAGGTCCGGGCCGTAGGGGGGAAGGCCGCTGTGGTTGGCGGTCGTGATGCCCAGGCGCTCCCAGTCGCCAGGGTCGCCGCTGGCGGATCCAGCCCCAACACGGCCGTGGCAGCGCGGATTGTCCCATGACCAGATCCAGTCCTCGGGGCCCAGATCCGGAAAGAGCTCGCGCAGCTTGGCCTGCACGTCGCGCACAAAGTCCTGATGGTGGCGAGCTTGAGGAGGATGCCGCCAGTCCGGAAGCTGACGGCGGAGTAGTAGTAGATGCAGGAGGCCTTGCTTAGCAGCCGCTTGTCCCCCTCCACCGTGTGCGGGGCCCCAGCCATGCCCCATGACATGTGCGACTCGGGTATGTTCCAAATCTTCTTGGCGTCGATGAAGATGAGGCGCTTGGCCCAGTCGGTGAGGAAGTCGAGCGTGTCGGGGAAGGGCTGGGGTGGGCTCAGGAAGCGTGGGGGCACGAGAGGCAGGGTCGGGTGCGCGGTGGGGTCGATCTCTAGCAGGGGTTGGCTGGGCACGGGCTCCTTGAGCCCAAGGCGCAGCCAGCGCTCTGCGGCCTCCCAGCGCTTTCGTCGCTGGGCTGGGCTCAGCGCTTTCTTGTACTCCACGTGAATGCATTTGCTGATGCATGGGTACTCGTCCAGCACCCGCCTCCACACCGTGCCTGGTGACACGTGGTACAGGTCGCAGAACGTGACCCAGTTCTCATTGTGCCGCATAGATTTCTGTGAGTTTGGCCGCTGTCTGATGATCAGGGTGGCTGCGACCTTGATGGCGGTTTCGTCCAGCTTGGGTGGACGGCCGGTTGACTTAGCATCGTCAACTGAACCCCTGTTCTTGAATGCCCAGTACCAGTATCTGATGAAGCGCGTTGGCTGTGCGGGCGTGTAAACCTCAAGCCCCCGCGCTCGATCAGCTGCCTGGGCTTTGGCAAAGAGCCGTGCCGCCTCTGGTCCCCAACGGGCCTGAGAGCCTGTCAGGCGCCGCTGGACTGCCACAGCCGACATGGCGCTCTGCACGGCGTCCATCCGCGCCCTCCGCAAGGCTGGCAGGTCCCAGCGCTCCGTGCAGTTGCTGTCGGAATCGTCTGCATCAGTGTCACTGCCGTCGGACTCGTAATCCGAGCTGTCATGGTCTGACAGCTCGGTGCCACCGGCTGCGGGCTGCTCCATGCAGGCCCAGGCACTGAGGGCACAAGGGACAGGGCCGGGATGAGCACCAGGCACGTCAGCTGAGCACTTGGAATTAAGCGGAGAGGAGGGGGAGTGGTGGGGAAAGCGGGGGAGGGCAGCGGGGGGTGGCAGTTGGGTGGGCGGGGGAGTCAGGGTTTGTGCCACGGGCAGCACCCATCTGCCCATGCACAGCGTGCCCTGGCGGTTGACAGTTGTGCCGTACTGTATAGACACTCCCACGATCTATTGATTACACCGCTAACCCCTTGCGAAACCTGGGAGGCGCAGCTTTGTCCGTACATCACATCTCACTTCTCTCCCTGGCGAAATGTTTGGTCGTTTCGGCCCACGCCAAGCCCCGACCCGCACCCCTTTTCCGCACCCTTTGCACGTCTCTCCGCAATATTTGACCTTCTCTATCGAATGGTGCCCGGCCCAACTCCCAACGCGCTCTATGCTGAGAGAACGAGCCCCCCCCGTACAACTTTGCTCGCACACTCAGCGCGCCGGAGTTACGGCCACAGGCTCAATCAGCTTGATGCGCTGCGTTGCGCTGTGTTGCGGGCTTGAGCGCCTTGGGGTGGCCGATTCGGGGGTGCATTACCCGCGCTTGGGGCCGCCTCTCCCGCGATACATGCTACATGTGAAGGTCTCTAGCAGCTACAGCCGCGGTGGCTGCAGTGCGCGGCTGTGAGGCGCAGTCGTACGGGGCTTGAGCGGGCTGGTCTGTTGGGCAAGCTTGTCGCCGCGTGGCATAACTGAGCTCACTGCTACACACACATAGCTTGAGAGAACGACCGTAGGGCACCCCAGCCCCGTGTAGTCCCTCAAGTCCTCTTGGCCATTTCGCTTTGGCGGGAATAGCCGGCTTCCTCCTGGCGCGCTGCTCCCCTACGGCACCTCGACGGTGCTACACGGCGGACACGAACCCGCTGCCCCCAGCAGCCCCCTCCAATCGGGTAAGCCAGGGCTACTGCCCCGTCATTGCAGGCCCCTAGGGACTCGTTCACACCGGACTGCGTGGGTGGTCGCTTGTGCGATGGCGCGGCATCAGCCTGGATGCGGACGGCGCGCTAAAGCCCAAACATTCCTCCCCGGAGTGAAGAGCCGGCCTTCGCCCCCGAGCCCGTGGCGTTTTGAGCCCGGCAGAGCGCGCGCTGCATACATACTTTTGCTAGCTTTAAGCTAGCCTGCTTGCGGTACACAATTGCCGCTGTGCCTGAAGCGGGCCCGACGCATTTCCACGAGACCATGTCCCTTTCTCGCCATTCGACAGGCACGCTTTACATACACACCTGAGCAGCAGCACCACCACGATACATGCAGGAGCCAGTGCTGCTTGGGAGCCGCTGCTGGCGCGGATGCCGCGATATAATTACTTCCGAGCGGAATGCTTTTCTGCAAGGTGCGTGCCCGCGCTATATGATAGCAGGGTTGAAGGTGTACTATTTGAGAGTCAGGCCCACTCGGCTGGCATCACTCGCTAACCCTAGCCCCCGGCATTGCACGCGCGACACCCGTCCGAAACCCCTCGCCGGGGGTATCCAGCTACGTGCTCCCCGCGCCCTCCCCTCCACGTAAGCGTACAGCATGATAGCTAAATAATCGCCTGTACCGACCGCGTCCGATAGGACGCACACTGCAAGGAGTAGATGCCCAGCGCATGCGTTCATGACACCAGCGACACACCCCTTGGCAAGCAAACGCCCCCGCCAACACATAACGAGCTGCGTTGGAGAGATCACTGACTAGCAAAAGAATTTACACTAACAACAGTATCTATGCATGCCCGGAGCCGTGGCTTGATCTCCTGGTAGGGCTGCAGCTTGCATGGCCCCCTCCCCAGCCGCAGATTCCCTCCCCTCGCGTCCCACCCCGCCCTCAGCGCGTGCCCTTCTTGCCCCAAAACCCCTTCTTGCGCAGGATCTCGGGCAGCGTGACCTGGAACAGCCGGCGCACGGCGCGCTCGCCCCAGCCCCTGTCCAGCTGCTCCTTGAAGTAGTACTGGAGCCGCTCAATGAAGAAGGTGAGGGGCTGGTGGGGGTTTTCGTTGATGTCCACCTGCAGCGCCCTCTCGAGGATGGCGTGGGACTGCTCGATGACGTTGTGTAGGTCCGGGCCGTAGGGGGGAAGGCCGCTGTGGTTGGCGGTCGTGATGCCCAGGCGCTCCCAGTCGCCAGGGTCGCCGCTGGCGGATCCAGCCCCAACACGGCCGTGGCAGCGCGGATTGTCCCATGACCAGATCCAGTCCTCGGGGCCCAGATCCGGAAAGAGCTCGCGCAGCTTGGCCTGCACGTCGCGCACAAAGTCCTGATGGTGGCGAGCTTGAGGAGGATGCCGCCAGTCCGGAAGCTGACGGCGGAGTAGTAGTAGATGCAGGAGGCCTTGCTTAGCAGCCGCTTGTCCCCCTCCACCGTGTGCGGGGCCCCAGCCATGCCCCATGACATGTGCGACTCGGGTATGTTCCAAATCTTCTTGGCGTCGATGAAGATGAGGCGCTTGGCCCAGTCGGTGAGGAAGTCGAGCGTGTCGGGGAAGGGCTGGGGTGGGCTCAGGAAGCGTGGGGGCACGAGAGGCAGGGTCGGGTGCGCGGTGGGGTCGATCTCTAGCAGGGGTTGGCTGGGCACGGGCTCCTTGAGCCCAAGGCGCAGCCAGCGCTCTGCGGCCTCCCAGCGCTTTCGTCGCTGGGCTGGGCTCAGCGCTTTCTTGTACTCCACGTGAATGCATTTGCTGATGCATGGGTACTCGTCCAGCACCCGCCTCCACACCGTGCCTGGTGACACGTGGTACAGGTCGCAGAACGTGACCCAGTTCTCATTGTGCCGCATAGATTTCTGTGAGTTTGGCCGCTGTCTGATGATCAGGGTGGCTGCGACCTTGATGGCGGTTTCGTCCAGCTTGGGTGGACGGCCGGTTGACTTAGCATCGTCAACTGAACCCCTGTTCTTGAATGCCCAGTACCAGTATCTGATGAAGCGCGTTGGCTGTGCGGGCGTGTAAACCTCAAGCCCCCGCGCTCGATCAGCTGCCTGGGCTTTGGCAAAGAGCCGTGCCGCCTCTGGTCCCCAACGGGCCTGAGAGCCTGTCAGGCGCCGCTGGACTGCCACAGCCGACATGGCGCTCTGCACGGCGTCCATCCGCGCCCTCCGCAAGGCTGGCAGGTCCCAGCGCTCCGTGCAGTTGCTGTCGGAATCGTCTGCATCAGTGTCACTGCCGTCGGACTCGTAATCCGAGCTGTCATGGTCTGACAGCTCGGTGCCACCGGCTGCGGGCTGCTCCATGCAGGCCCAGGCACTGAGGGCACAAGGGACAGGGCCGGGATGAGCACCAGGCACGTCAGCTGAGCACTTGGAATTAAGCGGAGAGGAGGGGGAGTGGTGGGGAAAGCGGGGGAGGGCAGCGGGGGGTGGCAGTTGGGTGGGCGGGGGAGTCAGGGTTTGTGCCACGGGCAGCACCCATCTGCCCATGCACAGCGTGCCCTGGCGGTTGACAGTTGTGCCGTACTGTATAGACACTCCCACGATCTATTGATTACACCGCTAACCCCTTGCGAAACCTGGGAGGCGCAGCTTTGTCCGTACATCACATCTCACTTCTCTCCCTGGCGAAATGTTTGGTCGTTTCGGCCCACGCCAAGCCCCGACCCGCACCCCTTTTCCGCACCCTTTGCACGTCTCTCCGCAATATTTGACCTTCTCTATCGAATGGTGCCCGGCCCAACTCCCAACGCGCTCTATGCTGAGAGAACGAGCCCCCCCCGTACAACTTTGCTCGCACACTCAGCGCGCCGGAGTTACGGCCACAGGCTCAATCAGCTTGATGCGCTGCGTTGCGCTGTGTTGCGGGCTTGAGCGCCTTGGGGTGGCCGATTCGGGGGTGCATTACCCGCGCTTGGGGCCGCCTCTCCCGCGATACATGCTACATGTGAAGGTCTCTAGCAGCTACAGCCGCGGTGGCTGCAGTGCGCGGCTGTGAGGCGCAGTCGTACGGGGCTTGAGCGGGCTGGTCTGTTGGGCAAGCTTGTCGCCGCGTGGCATAACTGAGCTCACTGCTACACACACATAGCTTGAGAGAACGACCGTAGGGCACCCCAGCCCCGTGTAGTCCCTCAAGTCCTCTTGGCCATTTCGCTTTGGCGGGAATAGCCGGCTTCCTCCTGGCGCGCTGCTCCCCTACGGCACCTCGACGGTGCTACACGGCGGACACGAACCCGCTGCCCCCAGCAGCCCCCTCCAATCGGGTAAGCCAGGGCTACTGCCCCGTCATTGCAGGCCCCTAGGGACTCGTTCACACCGGACTGCGTGGGTGGTCGCTTGTGCGATGGCGCGGCATCAGCCTGGATGCGGACGGCGCGCTAAAGCCCAAACATTCCTCCCCGGAGTGAAGAGCCGGCCTTCGCCCCCGAGCCCGTGGCGTTTTGAGCCCGGCAGAGCGCGCGCTGCATACATACTTTTGCTAGCTTTAAGCTAGCCTGCTTGCGGTACACAATTGCCGCTGTGCCTGAAGCGGGCCCGACGCATTTCCACGAGACCATGTCCCTTTCTCGCCATTCGACAGGCACGCTTTACATACACACCTGAGCAGCAGCACCACCACGATACATGCAGGAGCCAGTGCTGCTTGGGAGCCGCTGCTGGCGCGGATGCCGCGATATAATTACTTCCGAGCGGAATGCTTTTCTGCAAGGTGCGTGCCCGCGCTATATGATAGCAGGGTTGAAGGTGTACTATTTGAGAGTCAGGCCCACTCGGCTGGCATCACTCGCTAACCCTAGCCCCCGGCATTGCACGCGCGACACCCGTCCGAAACCCCTCGCCGGGGGTATCCAGCTACGTGCTCCCCGCGCCCTCCCCTCCACGTAAGCGTACAGCATGATAGCTAAATAATCGCCTGTACCGACCGCGTCCGATAGGACGCACACTGCAAGGAGTAGATGCCCAGCGCATGCGTTCATGACACCAGCGACACACCCCTTGGCAAGCAAACGCCCCCCGCCAACACATAACGAGCTGCGTTGGAGAGATCACTGACTAGCAAAAGAATTTACACTAACAACAGTATCTATGCATGCCCGGAGCCGTGGCTTGATCTCCTGGTAGGGCTGCAGCTTGCATGGCCCCCTCCCCAGCCGCAGATTCCCTCCCCTCGCGTCCCACCCCGCCCTCAGCGCGTGCCCTTCTTGCCCCAAAACCCCTTCTTGCGCAGGATCTCGGGCAGCGTGACCTGGAACAGCCGGCGCACGGCGCGCTCGCCCCAGCCCCTGTCCAGCTGCTCCTTGAAGTAGTACTGGAGCCGCTCAATGAAGAAGGTGAGGGGCTGGTCGGGGTTTTCGTTGATGTCCACCTGCAGCGCCCTCTCGAGGATGGCGTGGGACTGCTCGATGACGTTGTGTAGGTCCGGGCCGTAGGGGGGAAGGCCGCTGTGGTTGGCGGTCGTGATGCCCAGGCGCTCCCAGTCGCCAGGGTCGCCGCTGGCGGATCCAGCCCCAACACGGCCGTGGCAGCGCGGATTGTCCCATGACCAGATCCAGTCCTCGGGGCCCAGATCCGGAAAGAGCTCGCGCAGCTTGGCCTGCACGTTCGCGCACAAAAGTCCTGATGGTGGCGAGCTTGAGGAGGATGCCGCCAGTCCGGAAGCTGACGGCGGAGTAGTAGTAGATGCAGGAGGCCTTGCTTAGCAGCCGCTTGTCCCCCTCCACCGTGTGCGGGGCCCCAGCCATGCCCCATGACATGTGCGACTCGGGTATGTTCCAAATCTTCTTGGCGTCGATGAAGATGAGGCGCTTGCCCAGTCGGTGAGGAAGTCGAGCGTGTCGGGGAAGGGCTGGGGTGGGCTCAGGAAGCGTGGGGGCACGAGAGGCAGGGTCGGGTGCGCGGTGGGGTCGATCTCTAGCAGGGGTTGGCTGGGCACGGGCTCCTTGAGCCCAAGGCGCAGCCAGCGCTCTGCGGCCTCCCAGCGCTTTTCGTCGCTGGGCTGGGCTCAGCGCTTTCTTGTACTCCACGTGAATGCATTTGCTGATGCATGGGTACTCGTCCAGCACCCGCCTCCACACCGTGCCTGGTGACACGTGGTACAGGTCGCAGAACGTGACCCAGTTCTCATTGTGCCGCATAGATTTCTGTGAGTTTGGCCGCTGTCTGATGATCAGGGTGGCTGCGACCTTGATGGCGGTTTTCGTCCAGCTTGGGTGGACGGCCGGTTGACTTAGCATCGTCAACTGAACCCCTGTTCTTGAATGCCCAGTACCAGTATCTGATGAAGCGCGTTGGCTGTGCGGGCGTGTAAACCTCAAGCCCCCCGCGCTCGATCAGCTGCCTGGGCTTTGGCAAAGAGCCGTGCCGCCTCTGGTCCCCAACGGGCCTGAGAGCCTGTCAGGCGCCGCTGGACTGCCACAGCCGACATGGCGCTCTGCACGGCGTCCATCCGCGCCCTCCGCAAGGCTGGCAAGGTCCCAGCGCTCCGTGCAGTTGCTGTCGGAATCGTCTGCATCAGTGTCACTGCCGTTCGGACTCGTAATCCGAGCTGTCATGGTCTGACAGCTCGGTGCCACCGGCTGCGGGCTGCTCCATGCAGGCCCAGGCACTGAGGGCACAAGGGACAGGGCCGGGATGACGCACCAGGCACGTCAGCTGAGCACTTGGAATAAGCGGAGAGGAGGGGGAGTGGTGGGGAAAGCGGGGGAGGGCAGCGGGGGTGGCAGTTGGGTGGGCGGGGGAGTCAGGGTTTGTGCCACGGGCAGCACCCATCTGCCCATGCACAGCGTGCCCTGGCGGTTGACAGTTGTGCCGTACTGTATAGACACTCCCCGATCTATTGATTACACCGCTAACCCCTTGCGAAACCTGGGAGGCGCAGCTTTGTCCGTACATCACAATCTCACTTCTCTCCCTGGCGAAATGTTTGGTCGTTTCGGCCCACGCCAAGCCCCCGACCCGCACCCCTTTTCCGCACCCTTTGCACCGTCTCTCCGCAATATTTGACCTTCTCTATCGAATGGTGCCCGGCCCAACTCCCAACGCGCTCTATGCTGAGAGAAACGAGCCCCCCCCGTACAACTTTGCTCGCACACTCAGCGCGCCGGGAGTTACGGCCACAGGCTCAATCAGCTTGATGCGCTCGCGTTGCGCTGTGTTGCGGGCTTGAGCGCTTGGGGGTGGCCGATTCGGGGGTGCATTACCCGCGCTTGGGGCCGCCTCTCCCGCGATACATGCTACATGTGAAGGTCTCTAGCAGCTACAGCCGCGGTGGTTGCAGTGCGCGGCTGTGAGGCGCAGTCGTACGGGGCTGAGCGGGCTGGTCTGTTGGGCAAGCTTGTCGCCGCGTGGATAACTGAGCTCACTGCTACACAACACATGCTTGAGAGAACGACGTAGGGCCCCCCAGCCCCGTGTAGTCCCTCAAGTCCTCTTGGCCATTTCGCTTTGGCGGGAATAGCCGGCTTCCTCCTGGCGCGCTGCTCCCCTACGGCACCTCGACGGTGCTACACGGCGGACACGAACCCGCTGCCCCCAGCAGCCCCCTCCAATCGGGTAAGCCAGGGCTACTGCCCCGTCATTGCAGGCCCCTAGGGACTCGTTCACACCGGACTGCGTGGGTGGTCGCTTGTGCGATGGCGCGGCATCAGCCTGGATGCGGACGGCGCGCTAAAGCCCAAACATTCCTCCCCGGAGTGAAGAGCCGGCCTTCGCCCCCGAGCCCGTGGCGTTTTGAGCCCGGCATAGCGCGCGCTGCATACATACTTTTGCTAGCTTTAAGCTAGCCTGCTTGCGGTACACAATTGCCGCTGTGCCTGAAGCGGGCCCGACGCATTTCCACGAGACCATGTCCCTTTCTCGCCATTCGACAGGCACGCTTTACATACACACCTGAGCAGCAGCACCACCACGATACATGCAGGAGCCAGTGCTGCTTGGGAGCCGCTGCTGGCGCGGATGCCGCGATATAATTACTTCCGAGCGGAATGCTTTTCTGCAAGGTGCGTGCCCGCGCTATATGATAGCAGGGTTGAAGGTGTACTATTTGAGAGTCAGGCCCACTCGGCTGGCATCACTCGAACCCTAGCCCCCGTCATTGCACGCGCGACACCCGTCCGAAACCCCTCGCCGGGGGTATCCAGCTACGTGCTCCCGCGCCCTCCCCTCCACGTAAGCGTACAGCATGATAGCTAAAAATCGCCTGTACCGACCGCGTCCGATAGGACGCACACTGCAAGGAGTAGATGCCCAGCGCATGCGTTCATGACACCAGCGACACACCCCTTGGCAAGCAAACGCCCCCGCCAACACATAACGAGCTGCGTTGGAGAGATCACTGACTAGCAAAAGAATTTACACTAACAACAGTATCTATGCAACCCGGAGCCGTGGCTTGATCTCCTGGTAGGGCTGCAGCTTGCATGGCCCCCTCCCCAGCCGCAGATTCCCTCCCCTCGCGTCAACCCAGCCCCTCAGCGCGTGCCCTTCTTGCCCCAAAAACCCTTCTTGCGCAGGATCTCGGGCAGCGTGACCTGGAACGCCGGCGCACGGCGCAGCTGCCCCAGCCCCTGTCCAGCTGCTCCTTGAAGTAGTACTGGAGCGCTCAATGAAGAAGGTGAGGGGCGGGTCGGGGTTTTCGTTGATGTCCACCTGCAGCGCCTCTCGAGGATGGCGTGGGACCCTGCTCGATGACGTTGTGTAGGTCCGGGCCGTAGGGGGGAAGGC